>APFE031301608.1:210366-223477 GCA_000404065.3 Pinus taeda
TAAGAGATCATGAAATCTCCAAGTGGAACCAAGAACTATCAGAGAAATGACACTAATCAAAATCCTAGAAGCTGACTCACCCACCTGCAAATATCTATATATGGATCCCTCATCTTATAGATCCAAAGGTTGGAATTTTGTATTTTCTAAGGAAGTGCTGTTGGTTTCTCTGTGAAACATCATAGTGTTGGGTGATCTAGCTTTTCATGAGGTGAAGAGGGCTTTCTTGCTGGGAGGATGGCACTAGGTCAGACCGCTGGGTTCTAATCCTCTCTTCTACTACTTTTATCAATAAAGCTATTTGAGTTTTCCTCCATATTCTTCTATATTTCTAACTATTATCACGAGCAATGTTTCCGCAAATTTCAAGCTCGTTAAAAAATAAACCTAGTTATGAGCATATGTCCCCCTAGAGTTCAAGCTCATTAAAAAATGAACCCACTTTCGGTAAATAACCCTTGTGATCGCATTACTATCAGCTTTTGAGCCTTGGTCATGTTCTTACCATCACCTCCACTTTTTAGTCGATCATCCGCCTCCACTTGATTGTTTACCCATTTTGAGGAACAATTGTGACGAGTGATTCTGTTAGCCACCTTCTTTACACTGCCATGATTGAAAAGTTCCAAACCTTACCTGGAACCAGCTGCTACCTGAAAATATCACTCGTTCCTCAAAGATGAGTCTCTTTTAAGCTCTTTTTAGACTCGTAAAATATAAAAATATTTCCGAGGCAATTGGCCTCTCCAGCTCGTTAAAGTGATTTGGAGCCATCCTCCTCTATTTTAATCTTTTTGGACCTGAGGGATCATTACACAAAAAGATCAAGCACTTGTCTTTTTCGGCTCGTTAAAGTGATCAGAAAAGTCATCCCTTTCATATTATTTTATACTTTTTCGAACTTAAGGGATTATACTACGAAAAAGGAGTATTGGAGTTTCCTTTCCATCTCTTTTCAGGGTCTCTAAAACTGAAAAGGACTGAGTTATCTTTGTTGTTAAACTTGTTAAAACAATAGCGACAAACTTGTCCATTACAGATAAGAGTGAGTTTCATTGTCGCTAGGATCACTAAAACATAGTGATAGGTTTTCCCAAAGGGCAAATTATAGAACAAGCATATGTTATCCTCCTCAAGCTTGACAAAAATAAAGAGGTACTAGTCAGAAATGACTGGGGCAAAATTGGGAAGAAAACTTGAAGAATTTTATTGGTAGCAGGTTGCTCTTGAACATGACACTTTCACTCCATCACCATGATTAAGTCGGGTTGGGTTATTCTGTTCACCGGTCATATCACCATTGGTCCTCCGTACCATCCATTTTTGGGGTTAATGCTACCAATCCATTTCAGTGTCGCCGATATGTTCAAGAGAAGTCGCTCAGAGAATTCACCAACCCAGCTTACGCCTCATCCGCTATAATACCTTCACGCTCCATTCTTTCATGACCGCCACCCTGAACCTTGTATCATCAGATCATTTTCACCTCCACAAAATCATTTGCTACGACGGGTCACTTCTTGTTGACATCAGCTCATTATCCAAGAAGTCGAGTTAGGAACAACCCTTTCAGTACTTTGAAGCTTGCATGCCTCAATGGCAAGTTTCTCACTTCCGGCAACAGGTTTACATCAATGGTCTTCGACCGAAAGATTTTATGTGGTGTTCGACATTGACTCATGTATTCACACCACGCGAATTGTATTGCAGTACCTTGAGGGTCATCATCATTATCAATGATTCCTCTCGCGCTTGTTAACAACTTACATCATTGGCCGATAATCAGGCGATGTCTTTCCATGTTCGACATCAGAACATCTTTTCACATGGATCGACTTGTACTTCAGGCGAAGATTGAATGAGTTTGAAGACCCCGCATCTAGTTTCATCCATCCAAGATGTGATATATTTAGGAAAATAAAGACATCAAATGTACATCATAGCTGCACAGATAATCATCCAAGCTAAGGGATGATGGCTCTACCAGAATCATCAGTCTGCCACACAGACGGTTGTCTATCCTATGTACATGAAAATGAATTTATAAAGATGAGCATGGGAATGCCCACCTCAGCTAGATCATGAAAATATTATGAAGATAATGTATTGTACTGTATATTATTATAGGTCACCTTCCAGTTCGAAAAACCTCGGATCCTCATGATAAAGCATTTCACCCGACATTAGAAGATTTACGACCTCATGCTTTAGGGGGCAACTGTTATAGACATATTTGGGCACTACAACCCCTGTCACATATGTCCATAAACCAAGGGCTTCTAAGACCCTAAAAGTGTTGTTTCATACCCTAAAGGAATAAGGTCAGCTGAGGCGTGGTGCCCCTCTCTCACTATCAGGATCCGCCCATGGGGGTGAATCTGTGAGGGATTACATTCACCGATACTATAGAGATGGATCTCAGCCAAGTAGTAACAACAAGATCAACATTAGAGACGTCACTAACCAGTCCTTGAGGACTATCTTATTCACCTTTTCTAGATTGGTTGGTAGCGCGGCTCTTCACTTGGCCAACAGGTCCTATATGCAGTATGCCTTGGAATGCCTTGAGCCAAAGGTATTCAACTGGTGTGATGCACTACTTCCAGTGATAAAAGAAAAACTTACCAAGGTGAAGAACAAAAGATCCAAGAACTTTGGTTATGGTTCTATTCTGACCGCTTTCGCCTTGGAGAAGATCCCACTGATGCAGCCATAGTACATTTCACTCGGACTACCAGCACCGACAGAGCCACAGGTGTAGAGATGGGTTGATCTTATGGATAGACATGTTGGCCAGTCACAAATTTCATTCTCTGATGCCTTCTTTGAGTGGTTCAACTGTCAGCAGATGGTTTATGTCGAGTATCCATACGTCGGGATGGATTTCCGAGGTGACCCAGATTTGGTGTTGCCGACTGGCGAGCAGTGGGGTTTTATAGGTAAAAGATCTGACTATATATTTGTTTATTGCTTTTATAATGTTCTTGTGTTTTTTACATGTTATCAAGACTAATCAAACTCATATAATTGTGCAGATATTGGACCAGTGTGACCAACAATGCGCCCGAGGGTAGCAGTTTTCGTTCCAGCAGGAGAGGCTGTAGGGAGGGTTGTTCTTCGCGATCTGGATGTAGCCAAGACCGTTGCAGTATTGCAGGATCATATTGAGGGTCTCACCCTTGGTATTCTGGATGTGAGGACTGACGAGTTACCTCTGAGGTTACAACACCATACTACTGGCGTGCTGAGTAGATGGACTAGGCTCCTACGTATGATCGCACAGGCGGTGACTTGTTATCACCAACACCATTAGTCTAGGGTGCTTTCCTACATTTTTGAGTTTTTGGGTGGTGTGACCGATTTTTTCCTGGACGCAGAACATTTTGTAAAAACTATAAACAATTATATATATTTGATTTTCGGAGCTTTATTTTGGTTAAGTTATATGATCCTAAAGCAAATGTTGATTGAAATGCTTTTCTTTTATAAATGCTGCAAATGTCTATCCAACACATAATTTTATAATGAATCAGTTAATGTGTTTAAGTTTCTGGAAATGTGTTGATATTGTCTAGAATCAAACTCCTTTCCAAAATCCTGACCCTTAGGAACATATGATAGATAGCTGGATTCCAAACGGAATAGATGCCGATAAGCTGTATGATGACGAGTTGTGATTCTAGCCTGACAACAAGTTGGCATATGCCATGTGTGATGGCATCAGAGAGAAGTTCTATCAACGTGCTATACTCATCGATGTTTTTCATTGACCGACCAATACATACCCCCCTGAAACTCACTAACTCGCCACTTGAATAAAAAATGGCCCAGGCTGCAGAAGATAGGTTCTGCGTACTATAACTAGCTTCGTCGGCATATCTAGCAAATGATTCCAATAGGTTCAACATTTGCAACAAATGCAAAAGTGGATTACCTAACCAAAATGATCACTCTTGACGAAAACAAAAATGTAACAAAAGCATATAGAGAGACTACCACACTTAGTCAAGCATAGTAACGCTTAAGGTACAAACCGTTTCGGGGTTGCGACAGTGGAATCCCATCATAGTCTACTAGCTTGTAGGCTCCTTTTTCTAAGACTCACTTAACAATGTAGGTACCCATCCACAAAGATTGGAACTTTCCTGCTCCCAATTTATCGGATTCCTGATCGTAAAGTAAGACCAGGTCACCTTTTGAGAAGACACGGGGCTTGACATTCTTGTGAAATTGCACCTTGACTCGTTTCTTATGAGCTTCGTTAGCCAAGGCAACGTCAAGATGGGTTTCATCCAGTTTGATTAATTCCAAGAAACGAGCCTCTTCCTCTGAAGTTCCAGGGAGAAGGTCAACTGCGAGCTTGAGAGATGAAATTTTGCACTTAACTTGAAAGACTGCTTCTAGGCCATACACCAGCTGAAAGGGTGTAAATCCGGTTTCATTTCTTATCGATGTCCACTACGCCCACAAGACCAAGTACAGGATTAGGTGCCAACTCTGTTTATGGACTCCAATCATCCTTTGCAACATGCACTCCAGGACTTTGTTGATCGCCTCAACTTGTTCGTTAGCTTGCGGATAATATGGAGTAGAATTGTCGTGGGACAGACCTAATTTGGCAGCCAATTCAACCATCATGTGATTGTGGAAATGTGATCCATGATCTATGACTATAACTTGTGGAACACCAAATCTAGAGACTACATGATTGAAAAAGAAAAGAGCAGCCGTTTCACACTGCTGTTTAATGTAGGCATCGCCTCGGCCCATTTTGTAAAATAGTCAATTGCGACTATGATATACCCACGCCCCCCAGCCAAGGTGGGGTTACATGTCATGAAATATATGCCCCATTTGGTGAATGGCTCAACAACAACTACTAGATGCAGAGGTGCGGGCGGTATTTTGGTTTTGCTGTTGAAGATTTGACAAGCATGGCAACTTCTGACTGCGGTTATGCAATCTTTGAACATTGTTGGCTAGAAGTAACTTGCTCGTAAAATCTTTTGCATTGTAGCATAACCAGATTGATGCCCCCCACACGTACCTAAATGAAAATCATTTATGACTTTTTCGGCCTCCTCATGGGTGAGGCACCTTCGCAAAACTGTATCGATACTGTGACGGTAAAGTGTATCACCGATGATCATGTAGTCTTTTTCTTGGTATTGAGTACGTCGTTGTTCTAAGTGAGAGGTATTAGGCCTATATGTTTGGGTTTGGAGATAGATGATTATATCTCCATACCAGGGATCACTTGATGATATCAGAAACAAAGATTCATCCACGATTGATGCTTTGGATGTTGAATCGTTGGATGATGATGGAAAGTTGCATAGTAACTCCACGAAAACCTAAGATTTCTTTGATTTGGATTTTATGAATTCCAGATCAAACTCTTGCAAAATGGCTATCCATTTCAAATATTTTCCCCCAAGTAACTGACGCGACAAAATGTAAGTCATAGGGTTGCAATCTGACAAAATGGTTGTTTTGCGAAAGAGGATATAGTTTCGAAATCTCTGTACTGATTGAACAGCTGCAAGAGCCAGCTTTTCAACATAGGAGTACTTGCTTTCTGTATCATTTAAGTTTTGACTTAAATAATAGACAAGATGTTCGATTTCATTGTCTTCTTGAACTAAAACTATTGCGATGGTCGTATTTGCTGTAGCCAGATACAGGTTAAAGTCTTTTTGATATTCAGGAGCGTACATTAATGATGCTCTTATTAGGGATTCCTTTAGAGCATCAAAGGAAGCTTGTGCGACCTGATCCTAGTTAAAGGGCACTTCTTTTTTCAAAAGACGAGTATAACCTTTAGAAAGTTCGGCGTAATTTGGAATGAACCTCCTCAGAAAGTTTGCTTTCCCTTGGAGTTTCTGAATCTGAAGCAAATTTGAAGGTGGAGGCATATCAATGATTGCCTGGACCTTACATGGGTCGAGACGAATCCCATCCTTAGAAACTACGAATCCAAGTAAACGACTAGAATCGACACAGAACACACACTTGTGTGGATTGAGTCGTATCTTATAGTGTCGGCAACATAGAAATATAGCTCTCAAAATCTGCAGATGATCAGTCTGCTTTCGCGAATGAGCCGAAAGATCGTTGAGATATGGCTGAACGATGTTGTTGATGTCATGGAAGGCATAATTCATAGCCCTTTGAAAAGTTGCCCCTGCGTTCTTTAAACCGAAATGTAACTTGCGGTATGCGAATGTGCCCCATGGACATATAAATGCAGTCTTTGACTGGTCTTGTGGGTGGATATTAATTTGATTATACTCGGAAAATCCATCCATGAATGAAAAGATTTCGCATCCAGTGCATTCATCAATTATCTGGTTGATGAAGGGTGTAGGATAGTTGTCCTTTGGACAAGCTTGACTTACATCCCTGTAATCAACGCACACTCTAATCGTTCCTTGTTTTTTCATCATAGGAAAAATATTCGATATCGAATTAGTTAGAGGAACCGGGTAAATGAAACTAGCATGTAAAAGTTTTTCAACTTCTGCCTTGATGGCAACGACTTTCTTTGGGTGCACCTGCCGAAGCCGTTGTCTTACCGGTTTGACATCTGGATACATCTTGATTTTGTGTTCAACTATACTCGAGTCAATGCTTGGCATTTCTTCATATGACCATGCAAAGACATCTCTGAACTTGCGAAAGAGAGCGTAATATATTTCCAGTTTTGAAGAAGAACAAGATTTTCCGACATGAATATTCTCTACTACATCTGGTTTGGTCGAGATATTTATGGCAATAGTTTCTTCAATATTGGACAGATTTCACTCGAAATCCACCATCTTTACAATATTTGATAGAAAATAAAAAACTGAAGGATGATTAAGGTCGCTGGAACAATCTTCGTGGTAATCCAGAAGATGGGAATGATGGTGGTAATCTTCCCATGGTGCCTCTCCTATCATCATTGACTAAATGATTCCTTCATCTGTAGAATGTACATGTGACCAAGGATCTGAAGAGGTGCCATATTCCTTAGACCTATCTATCCAAACACTCGATGAGCATTGATTTGGGTTTGCCCCCCTAGGCCAAGAAAATTGATTGCTACAATATTTCTATTGGGATTGGAGGCAATACCTGGCGATGTTCCATGCTAACATCATGTCTGGAAATCTTCTGAACCTTTGTAGATATAGAAGATACCATATTGCAGGTCTCCATCGTGGCCACTTCCGCTAGATTACTCGGAGGCAGTAGGGCAAAAGTACCAATTAAGGTAGGGTCTTTTAGGAGGCCTACTTCGATATTTTGAAGTGATTGAGAGCTTCCATGGATCATTGGAATGCTTCCCATAACTTGTGAATTGTGGGGGAGGAAGGTTTGTTGATCAACGATTGTAATTCCTCCTTGAAAAGGAAATGCAATCTTTCTAAATTATGTTAACACAACTGCAGCCATAGCATAAATCTAGGGCCTTCCCAGCAGTATATTGTAATCAAGGTTTCCATCAATAACTTCAACATCAATTTCTACTATCTTTTCGCCCAGTTCAACTTGCAAGTTACTTAATATCCCGTATGGGGTGTATGTTCATCCATCGAATGCTTTTAACATCATTGATGATCACGACAAGGGTGGTGAGACTAAAGTTTTCCAGCAACTCATTGACATAATGCATGTAGATGCCCCCCATCAATAATTGTTTGATGAACAGTTTTGTTGAGGGATTTCACTTGGATGAGGAAAGCGAGTTGAGCTGGTAACTGAGGTTCATATCCTTTATGATTAAAGGCCACAAGATTGGAATCCATTGGGTCAATCCCACCTATTGCTGATAATAGAGCCTGCTTTTGAGAGGGGCAATTTTGCAGTGCTTCAAGTGTTGACATAGCAGATGGCAATTGGGCCAGATCCTCTACAATATTATAATTCTGTGCTACTCAAGCACGAGGATTAAATGTCGATTTGTGTACTACTCCCTTTGGTGGCTTTATAGTTAGCTCAAGAATGATGGGTTGCGCAACCTTGGTTGAAGTTCTTGTCGAACTACTTGGTTGATCTACAGCCTTGTTGTTCGACAGCTGTGGATTCCCGTAATCTTGATTCCTTTTCGATATCAAAGCATCATTTTACTGTTTCGAGATGGAGAACATAAGCACTTGGGATGGAGAAGCATTGTCGCTAGCAACCAGATTGGTTTCTGGGTTTGGAAATGGGTCGGTCAATATCACTGAGGTTTTTGAACTCTTAAAGAACTTCTTAATATCAGCTTTATGCGGACAATCTCTCGTCCAATGGTCCTCATCACATATGAGACATGGCCGACCAGGTTTCTTTTACCTAGAAGGGTTTTCAGAAGATTTTTTAGGAGACAATTCATCCTATTTCTTCTTTTTGCCTTTCTTTCTCTTCTTGCGCCTTGGTTGCTTCGGTTCTTTGCCTTTGTCGATCGACACAACATTAATCTCTGAGGCAAGAAGATTGTCACTTACCTTTTTACTAGAAACTGCAATGGCTTTACCAGATGAGGCCTTAGCAGTTTGCGTACTGGAGGTACCAATCACGCTGTCACTAGCATGAGGGTCCCTGTTTGATTTAGGAGGAGGAGGAGGAACAGAAAACTCCGGTCTAGGAGCATCATGAATTTTATCGTAGAGCGTGCCAGACTAAGTATAGATAAAGTCTAGATTTTGTACACGAGCAATGACTTGCTCTCTAGTGACAACTCCTCCCTTGGCCACATCTTCTGTAATGGAAGGTAACAATGACTTAATAAACCATTCAGCTAACAGCTGCTTAGGAACATATGTCTTTACCATTCTACGACGACGTTGCCACTCATGAATATGATCAGATATGTGAGTGGTTGTCGTTTGCTTAAAATTGGTAAGAAGCTCCATTCCTGTTTCGTACCTTATGGGTAACTGAAAATGGGTTAAGAAGGTGGTGGCAATGGCACTGAAGTTATCGAATGAAGCTCTAGGCAATTCGACGTACCATTTTGCTACCAGACTAGTTAACGTTCGCTGAAAAAGGCGAAGCCTAATCAAATCATCATTGAGAGTGTTGGACGAACACCACAGATAAAGGGTCATCACATGATTCGATGGATCTTCACTCGATTCCCATTGAATTTAGGAATATCTGATGAAAGTTTATGAGGAATCACCAGCCACCAAGGGGCATAAGCAATTGGATCATTTGTTAGCCGATTCAGATCTGGTAATTTTAAAGTTGCTATGAAAGGCAACTGTTGATTCAGGTTTGGCGAAGCATACCCAGGATAAGATGGGATCGCCTGAGCAGTGGGTCTTTGCATACCAACATAATGTATTTGATGCTGATAACTTTGATAAGGTTGATGGGCGTAACCATTATAATATGATTGTTAGTAACCTCTTTGAATATACGGTTTCCCATTACCCGCAAGGCTTTGTTGCTTAGGTCCTCAGTAAGCTTGCTAGAATTGCAATTGTTGATATTACACCAGCCATGGCTGTGAGACCATTTGCTATTGTCTAATACTAGATGTTTGACCAAGATGAGGGGTTATAGTACCCGTTTGAGCCTGAGTCGATTCTGTTAAGGAGCCACTAATTGGCAGTTGTGATTGAGTCGTGGAGACAAGAGGCTCGTGTATTACGACCTGAGAGACTGGAGGTTCATACAACAGGCAACGCTTGTACTTGCGACACCATCACAATAGCTGGTGTAGTGGGAATGTTCGACACAGGCTATTGAGGCAGTATTGGTGCCCAACCACTGGATTCGATTCCAGCTTAACCCGAATTCTGTTGTGAACTCTCATATGGTTGTTCTCCCAGAGGGAACAATGAAAAGGCATACTACCCCCATATGGTGTCAACCCAGTGTTCAAAGGGAAAATTGGCCTTTGGAGATTGGATTGCCCAAATTGATATTGTTGTGAAGGATCAATTTGCTGAGACTCAACATAAGAAATTCCAGATAAGGTTCCAGATGAACAAATAGGAACAGACCATACTGTCGAAACAGTCCCTGGGTGGACTCCATTTAGTGGTTGAAAACTAGTTGGGACAGATGGTACACTAGCGAACATTGTCGGAGTGGCGACAGGAGGTTCTGCTGTTGCTGTATCGGATGACATAGTCCTAGATGTCGATGGTTGTTTAGACATATCAAGTCTATCCAAAAGATTTCCTAGCGATTCTATAGGAACTTGTGATTGAAGGGTGACTAACGTCTATAGTAGAAGGATATAGGTGGATCCCAGTTCCAAAATGCAATGGAGTACTAGATGGAAGATCCTCCACAATCTCTTCTATAGCAATCAATCCAGGTGGAAGAGGTAGACCGTCATGTCTGTAAAATATTTCTAGTGCCGAAGAAGGTATAGCCTTTGTAGTGACAGATGCTGGAGGAATGACACCTTCTGAATCAGCCCTAGATGGAGCTGGTTCAAGAATAGAAGTGTTTGCCGTTACACTAGGATCAGTTCTAATGTCCTCTTGTAACTGCGAAACTTCTTCTGTAGAGGTAGGGATACCAGAAATAGTTGTAGTAACTAGAGTCTCTGAGGATGTTGAAACACAAGTTTCAAATAAACCAGGAGACTTTGACCCAATTAAACAAGACTGGTTGGCCCGGAATGGTTTCCTTTCCAGAGTCAAAGACAATTGAATTGTTAGTTTGATCTAGGTGGATATTAGTGGCCACCTGCCAAGTCCACTTGGACCCCCACCATTGTTTCTCTCAACATTTTCAGTTTCCTTAATTATAGCACAACTTACTATTTTTAGCAGTTTTTTCGGGTCATGAACATTCCAAAACCTAACCCTAGAAGATGAAATGCCAAACTGTGGGCCCCGTTTGGGTAAATTGGTACATCAACTTCCCAGGGTCATAACTTTGGCATACAATCTCCGTTTGACGCATAAAATAGCTCGTTAGAAATATCTATCCGAGCACTACCATTTTGGGAAGGGCAAGATCGGTCCATGGACCCATGTTGCCCCCAGAGTTCCCAAAAAACGTCGTTTATGGCCTCAAAATGGCTATGGAAGTTTAGGACCCGAAAAACTGCTAAAAATAGTAAGTTGTGCTATAATTAAGGAAACTGAAAATGCTGAGAGAAATAATGGTGGGGGTCCAGGTGGACTTGGCAGGTGGCCACTAATATCCACTTGGATCATAGTCTCCGTGAATGACGGGGTTTTGATTGACTTTCTTCCATGATTGCGGATTACTTGATCAGCTCAAAATAAAAAGGGGAAAATGTTATTCCAAATTACATGAATTTTATCATGCTTTGACACAACTTGCTTTTTCAATTTTAAAGAGTCGAGAAAAAGCTAAAGATGACTCTAGTCGCCTTCGATTTTTAATGAGCCTGAAGTGACAAGTGCTCAGATGGAACTTTTCTTTTAAGGAGTCTGAAAAGGAACGAAAGTGACTACTCTAGAATTCTAGACAGAGGGATTACCAAACCAATCACAAAATTGCAGAATACTTTTTATGTGCGGTAGTCAATCTTCCCGAATGGTGTGTTCAGTGCATTGCGATCGATAGGGCGGCGCCTTTTGTGGTCTCCCAATATATACTCGACGGTACATGGGAGCACAAGTCCATAGTGTCACTTTTCGTATCAAGGAGGAGGAATCACCTAACCTACGATGGAAACGATAGTTACCAGGCTTTACGACACCGGCAGATGTCTTAAACCTAGACTTCTAGATGTTGTGCGTTAGGTTCCAAAGCGTTTTTATGTTCATTGAGGTTTATTTTACAGTTGATATTTTTTAAGAAGTTTGCCTTTAAGGTTCACCACGTGATGTAGATATACAATTCCTAAATATGCAATCTAAGATGATAAACAATTGTTTACTTTCTTTTTACAATGAAAATCCTAGCTACTAAGGAAAGAGAAGTAAAATCCTTTCAACATAGAGCAGAAAGCACACAGTAAGATGCACTATCCTAAATCAATTTCCGCATGCAATCTAAATGCAAATGCACATGCATGTATTTGTTTTTCAGTTTCCTTAATTGTGAGAATGACAAAAAGAAAACTAAGTACAGATCTGAACTATCTTTCCTCAAAGCGACACTTTAGCAATTTCTTTTCAAAAACGAAAGGAAGATTTAGACGACACTTTCAATTTTGATTTGAAAACTACTTTTTATACTTCAAAGAATTGATGATCCAAATCAAATACAATTGAAAAAGTGTAATCAACTATCTAAAAGAGGAAGACTTTACGATACTCTTTTCTTTGACTGAAAATGACACTTGCGACACTTTCAAATCAGAAGACGACAGTTCGATTAAGCTACTTTTTGCAAAGGAGAACTATAAATGATGAAAAATACATAAAAAAAATTCACAATTCTTTATCAATGGAGGCTGAATAATGCCAAGGAAGAGATTTTCAACAGTGATATACTGATCATAGATAACAAAACTACTGAATAAAGCTAAAGACAATGAAGAAAAAACCAAAATCTAGAGGCAGAAACAGTCTCACTCAATCATCGCACCTGTAACATAGGGAAACAGGGATGCATCTCACCTACAACACACGGGAGGTGTAATGCATCTAGTTTGCCAATGAGAGACAGTGCGATGGTCCAGGGACGAGACTGAGCTTGGTTTTTACTCATAGTTTGCAGCTAAGTTCAGGGATTTAGGCTGAGCTAATGATAGGCAGTAAACAAAAAGTATAGGGGCTGATTTAATAAAGTTACTTGAGCTACCACCAGGGCACTTAGGATGTTTGCAAGTCAGATGTTCAGTTCATAAACCAACCCAGAGATTGCCTGAAGCAGCGTTGATCTACTTTGCAGTTGCATAGAAAAAGCAATTTGAAGGCTAGCTGGCTTAACTTCAGGCTCCGTCTGTGGTTTATAAAGCAAACAACAGTGGCTAAAAATCAAACTATTCTCTCCCCAGTGGAGTCGCCATTTTGTTACCCGGAAAACTAGTGTCCATTCAGAGCTGCTAATCCCACTAAGACGGGTAGCTATCTTAGAAACAAACAAACTAAATTTACTTGTGTTTTCCTTTATGAGAAATAGATGAGAGAGAAGCAGAGAGTACCAACCTCAGTCTTTCTCTTGGCTCCTTGCTTGTTTCCTCCCCCCTTTGACAGAGCTT
>APFE031301622.1:3255-79597 GCA_000404065.3 Pinus taeda
GACTACACCACACCCGCAGCCGTACAGTATCGGGTGGCTTCATGAAGGACGAGATCTTAAAGTTCGCCAGCAGTGTCGCCTTCCCTATAGCATCAAGCCTTTCACAGACGAGGTATTGTGTGATGTTACATCTCTAGATGTTTGTGATGTATTATTAGGCCAGCCATAATTGTGGAGGCGACATGCTGTGTATGAGTCAAGGCCTCGTGCTGTCATTATTTTTTTGAGTAATTCATTATACAGGATACCAGAGATAGGCCCACCTACTGGCACCTCTTTGATCACTGCTAAGAAAGGTAGCAAGCTCATATCATAGACCAGGAAATTCATTTGTATGGTTCGCTCCCAAAGTCAGGGGAAGATCGTTGCTACATCCATGATCCCCGCAAAGGGTTCCTCCACGCAGCAGCAGCAGCAGAGGGATACAGTCATGACAGAACACAGAAACAACTTCTCCTCACCCACAGGGGTACCACACAACTTTCAGGTGGGCAACAAAGTCTGGTTGCATCGACAGAAAGAACACCTTACCAGAACCCATCAGAAGCTCAGAACACTCCGACATGGTCGTTACACCAGTACCAAGGCTACGTGCAACAATGCTTTGAAGCACAGCATTCCTCCATTCCTTCGCCTGCACCAACTATTCAATGTGGACCGTCATCGACCATGCTTTCCACCATTGCTGGACACATCAGAGATTGCAGGACAAGTTCAGTAGATGGAGGAACTCAACGCAATGGGGACCATTGCTTCCTAAGGGGGGAGGAATGATCCAGGTGGATGTTGGTGGCCACCACCTGTCCCATTTGGACCCCCATAACTGTCTCTTTAAGCATTTTCAGTTTCCTTAACTGTAGCACAATTTACTATTTTTAGCAGTTTTTTCGGGTCCTGAACTTCCGGAGCCGTTTTGAGGCCCTAAACGATGTTTTTTGGGAAATCTGGGGGCAACATGGGTCCATGGACCGATGTTGCCCTTCCAAAAGTGGTAGTTCTTGGATAGATCTTTCTAACGAGCTATCATACGCGTCAAACGGAGATCGTATGCCAAAGTTACGACCCCGGGAAATTGATGTACCAATTTACCCAAAACGGGGCCCACAATTGGCATTTCATCTTCTAAGGTTAGGTTTCGGAAGGTGAAGGGTTTTCCATTGTTTCTCAACAATAAATAGGCCTTCGAGCCTCATTGTAACACAGTTCGAAATAGTTCAGAGGCATGTAGCCGCACATCTCTTCTCAAAGATAAGCTACCATGGCCCTCGCTGGTTTATTTCCAATTCTGGTTGTAAGCATATCTCAGTATTTTCCATTAATGAAATGAAGCATTATTTCTGCTGCATCTTTGTGTATATGGTTATCTCTATATTTTATTGCGTTCCTGTTTAAATCCGGATCATTTAGCCACATGGTGGCCACTATCACTCCACTGAAGAAAACTTGTTCAAGTTTCTTGATTTTTTGGAGAAAAATGGTAGAAATTGTTTATGTTGAGGTATATGTTGTATAAATATTTTATAGTTTACTTTAGTTTATATTCCAACATTCATTGTATTTATATTTTACTTTGTATTGTCTTCTTTCATTTTCATAAGAGGAAATCAATATTGTTCCTAAGAAACAAAAATTGAAGAAATAGGAGAACAATAACACTGGAGTGAAAAAGCAGAGAGAGAAAGAGAAGAGAACCAGTCTAGTGATACCCTTAAAGTCGATATCCCGCATGAGAGACACACATACAAACCGATGGTAAAATCTCTAGATTTGGTGAATTCACCTACAATGCCTTGGCAACACAATGATAATGTTTTGAAGTGATGAAACAATATTTCATGTGTAGTCCAAATAGTATTAAGTTGGAATCTCATATTGTAATGCATGAAATTTTATATAATATAATTTATGTGGTTGAAATTATTGATAGTTGAACTTGATATTATTTAGTATTGTAATTAACATATGTAACTTTGTCTTTTCATATTGGATTCATGTAGATTGTATGACATTTTTTTAAATTTAATCGCAAAAGCATACTAATTAATCTATGTTGATACATAATGAACACATAAAATTAATCTAAAACTACTATATTAATAGTTTATGTTGATTAATTATGAACACAGATAAAATAATTATATGACTAAATTAGCCGTTTATAATGATTATTAATGAAAGTAAATGAAATCAATATAAACTACTAAATGAGCCGTGTATATAATGAATATGAAATTACCAACAAAAATAAATTACTATTGCAAATGATAAATTTGTGATTATAAATAATGACTAAACTTTGCATATATACGACTATTAGTAGCTAATTTACATTATCTTATAACACGACCGAAATTCAGTCATATTTCTTTGATAATTAATTTGTTTCAAACAATGACTAAAATTTGCATATATGTGAATATTAGTAGCTAATTTACAGTATCTTATAAAATGACCAACATTTCGGTTATATTTCTTTGGACATTAATTGTTTTTTTTAGGTGATCATATAGTAATATATTTTGTTGTATATTTGGTCATTAATTGTGGAAATTAATGACTAAATCATTGACTAAATTAAGGACCAAATTTATGACCTAATATACTACTAAAAAATAAAATTGAGACAACCAATTAATGACTAAGCTAAAAAATACTAAAATTTGGTCGCATTATAAGATACTGTAAATTAGCTAATATTGGTCATGACTGAAAAACGATAAGATCTTCAATTGGGTAGATATAATTTATTTTGAGTTGTAGCATCATATGGGGCAGGAAAAAAAATATTTGAGGACAAACTAGACACAAGAATTCTATATGTCTGCATTTCCATTGGATGGAATCTGTGCACAATATGCTTTCCTAGGAATGTATTGGAACCAAACCTTGCATAATAAGTTTCCAGCCTACTTCACTATAGGGTGTTGCCAGAATCAAGCTTTAGATGGGCATATGACAATTTAGCAGAGGACTTCTTCACAGTCATATCCATATGATATATGAGATTGATCCTCCTTGCATGACTGATCAGGTGAAGGAGTCACTACATGATATCAAGGTTTGGTTTGTTACTTCTACAGGTATATATATCAGATGCTTTGGATGTTACATTTCTCCTCATGTCATGATGTGGTATATAACTAATAAGGAGGTCTTGCAAGAAGTAGCATATCATTTGGATAAATGGTTGTTAGGCATTCTTCATAGAAGGAAGAAAGCCCCTTGGCCCACCTTCCCTTTAAGGATCAAATTCTATGAATTGAAGAGCCACAAGGTGGAAAATGAGGAAATACAAGAGTTGGACCACTTACACTTTGCAGTTAAAGAATTTCATGGGTATGATCCTAGGAGACTATGCAAGCAACAATGTGACAATATTGGTTTCAATTAGGGATATTCATCAATGTCTACCACTGAAGATGAGTAGGTGAAGAACTCGTACAATGCAGTTAGAAAGAAACATCTAATAATTGAAGTCAGTTCTCGCATAGTTACTCCAGCTTAAGATATGAAGGTATAGGAGGTTGTAGCTCCCAAGAAAAGGATCAAGCATGATTCGATAAGCGAAAGTAGAAGGAAATGGAGAGTCAAGCCTTTGAATACAATATTTATTCAAGCTGAGCAGGAAAGGAAAGAATTATAAGAAGAGGAGAAGAGGAAGAAAGATGATTTTCTTAGGAAGAAAGAAGAAGAAGAAGAGGAAATAAAGAGAGTAGAATAGGAGTAGAAAAGGTATTCATAGGAGGAAGGAGCAGAACAGAGATTGGAGTAATCATAACAGACTTAGGAAATAAATAAAGAGTTGGTGGAATATGATGCCATTCAGTCCATAAATGATGAATCAGGTTCTTCATAATAACGTCCTCTTACAGGTATTCATATCCCATTTGATGAAATGGGAATCACACCTCCACCTGAATATAGGGTCATGGATGTATGAAATGTCATGTTTGATCATCTCAATATGAGGATCGTGTAATAGAGGCAAAGATACTTCCCAAATGATCCTCAAAACCCAATCTTAGTATCTTAAAAAAAGGTGATAATTGCTAATACTACAAGGAATCCCAGGGAAATCATGGCTAAAATGTTTCTTTTCCTACATTAGTGTAGGACAACTCAGAATATCTATTGAATGGGAATTCATGATTAAGGGAAGAGTTAGTTGCAGCAAATAAATAGGTGGAACACCTTGTTATGGAAAATCAATGGTTATCTTCACATAGCTTCAATACAACAAAATGGAAGTCATTCATGCAAGAGGAACTGGGGCCAATGGAGGATACCATGGCATGGTTATATGATGAAATGATACTTCTATAGCAAGTGGTGACTCCACTTGTTGGTATTCAAAATAAAGCACAAGAATTCTTGAAGCTCTTAAAAGTGGAAAGTAGAGTGGTTTATCAACTCCAAGAATGTGCTACCAGATATCTAAATGTTCCACAATAGTTGGTTAGAAAGGACAAGATTTTTGTTGAAATGGACCAAGTACAACTGGGACTTCACCATCAAAATTACAACCATCTTGGAGAATAGGTGACTAACACTAATATTGCTTCTTATAGTCTATTACAAAAATGTTTCAATTATTTAGCACAAAAACACGGGATGTCCTCAGTAGGGTCACTTAAAGAAATAAGAGGCATGGAAAAATCTTCGAGGAGATCTAGCAGTACATAGAAAAAATCAAGAAAACATCATAAAAATAGGCCTTACAGATCACCAAAGACATTAGTCTACAATATCTCATCACAATAGTCAAATCCCACATGAAATTTTCATGGATATGGAATAATGTACAATCAAGCTCTAAGACCATATTAACAGAAGAACTAGAGGTGAATATGCGATATGCAACGGACTTCCTAGTTCAGATCAAAGTCATCTCTACGGATTTTAGGTCATGACACACATATATCACTAATGAGCTTGATGAGGAAGCAAATATCTTTCCAATTTGATAATATTTTGTTCTATTATCAATTTTGTTTCATATAGCCATAGTCTTAAATGTAATGTGTCTTTTGTATTTAATGGAGTCCAAGAGACACACGTGGAATGTAAAAATCCACATATGACACCAAAAGAAAAAATGGCATTGGCAAGGGTCGAAAAATGTCACCATAAGCTCATTGGTGACATTCAAAAGAGCCTTTGTCACCAAAATCTAAACATCACCAAAGGTGGCATCACCAAAAGTATAGGTGTTGTGGTGACATTCAAGATCCATCAATAATAATGATTTATAATGACTGATAGTGAATTTCACCATTTCATATGAGCAATGGTGATGGACCTTAGCCTTTGTCACCAAAAAACTGAATGTCACTAAAGGTGGTGTCACCAAAAATATAAGTGTTGTATTAACAAGCAAGGTCTGTCACAAATAATAATTATAATGATGGATAGTGACCATCACCATTTCATATGAACAATAATGATTTATTGTGATGGTCCTTTCATGGCCATCGTTGTTGATGCATATATATGGCAACATTCGTTGACCATCACCATTTCATATTTTGGCGAGGATAAAAAAAAGTCATCATAAGTTCATTGGTGAGGGTCAAAAGAGCCTCTATCACCAAACATTGAATGTCACCAAAGACCACTTCACCAAAAGTGTAGATGTTGTGGTGACATTTAAGGTTCCTCATGAATATTGATTATAATGACAAATAGTGGTCGTCACCATTTCATATGAACAATGATTTATGTTGATGGACCTCTTGGTCATCCTATATATATTAATAATATATATATATAATAATATATATATAGTATATTGTTGTGGTATATGGTGAATTCATCGACAGTCACCATTTTAATTTTTTTAGGTCAAAAAATGTCACCATAAGCTCATTTGTGATGGTCAAAAGAGCCTTTGTCAAAAAAAGTTCATCGCCTTCCATAAGAATACAAGGGCACGATGGAATCAAACCACCAACCTCCTTCTTGTAAAGAAGGTGCTCTTCCATTGAGCTAGTACCCTTTAAAGAATTGAATATAAAGAAATTAAACCTTGAAACTTTATAAATTGTAAATTCTACAATTTTTTATATATTATAAAAAAATTTAAAGTATTGCAATTTTTTTTCCTAACAAGCAAAATAACATAAAAGTTACACTTCTCCACCTAATGGTTATAAAATTTATGAAAAGTGGGTGGAGGGAAAATAGTTACATATAAAATACTCAATATTTCCAATTGAATACTCAATTAGAAGTGAATTTTGAAGACATTTATAACCTATAAATGACCTATAATTATCGAACCTAAAATCTACAATTACACCAAAGAATTATTTCTCACCTTGTGAATCATGTAAATCTATTGTGATAGCATAAAAATATACTTCTAAAAGACTGATTTGCATGCAAAAAAGTAAAAACAATGAGTATGTATGATGCAATTATGAATAATCAGCTACATGCTTAAATCCCAATGGCTATGGGGTCTAGAAAACTAATTGGGGTTGCTTCTCGTTATTAATTAATTCAAGATGTCAAAATAAAAAGGTCAATAACAATGATCCTAAAATGTAACCACTAAACAAATGTTAAAATTGTAAGCACAAAGTTTGGCTAGTATCCACTACACCAACAAAATAACCAAGAAGCATTCAAACACTTCCAAACCCACACCAAGCATGAGTATCCAAATATGCAATTGCTTGGATACAAGGAAAGCACTTTATACCTCTCAATGATAACTATGTACTCCCACAAGTACCTCAACTAGCAAAGGTGTGTGAAGACAAGAACCTCAAAGAAAAAATAACTACATAATACAAAATACACTTCATCCCCACTCTACCCTTATAGAATATATCTAGGAGGGTAACAAAAAGGTCCATAGAGAAAAATATTAGAGTGGGAAAATAAAGATGATAATAAAAAAAATAACTAGCAATGAAATCTACTAATTTTAACATGTGTCCACATGTACTCAAAGATTAGAGGAAACAAAAGAACCCGACATGATTGGTAATGCACTTGATAAAATGACATTTACTTCTTTATTAAAAAGGAATAAAATCCTATCCTATTTTCTATTGTTGTCTGGAATAAATCCTCGATGTATGACATTGGGGTTTTGTGCTTCATTCTACACTTAGTTTCCAACATTAAAATAACATTTCCCAAATTTGCTTCTAAATATTTCTGGTTTGTTTGAGTTTGGCCTAAACCTAGTCAAATCTTGCCAAGTTAGGCCAAGATGCAATGACTTTCATTATGTTTGCCTAATCTAGTCAACAAGCTTGACGGAAGATTCCTCTTCTTACCCCAATGTGGCTAGATAAGTGAGCCAATTCAAAACCAATACTATCCACTAGGAAATTGCAAGTGAGGGGCATTTCTTCTTCCAAATGATGCTCAAAACTTGCATCTAACTCCAACCATTGTTTTTTGTGTTGTTGCATCCATAAGCACAAATACAATTTTTTAGTTAAAGAGGTTTGAACACTGGTATGTGAAATTTCAGCTCCTCACTTTTACTAACTAGGTAAGCCACTATTTTTAAATTTATATTAATGGTGGATTTTTATGCCAATTTTATTTTGGGGAATCAAAATCAATATTCTTTTTTAGACTTCACCCAATGTTTCATGGGACCATGTCTTATGACTGTGCTTTCCACTAGGATATAAAATTTTGAAAACTCATCTCTTTGAATCAAAAAATTGTACCATAATATAAACAAGAAACTCTTATCTTCCAATTCATAAGTTACCCTACTTGAATATCCATCTCCACATTTTGGCCTAGATATGAAGTTGTACATGTTAACTAGGATTGGTTGTAGAGTTTACAATAATTGAGAATCCTCTTAAGAGGTGGTCCTAATTTGAATTCAGAGGGGAGATATTTTATTTCAATTAGAACTAAGAGATAATGTTTTTGGCATGTAAATCAAGAAATGATAAATCAATTTTTAAAATTTGGCATTTGTTCAATAAATTAGTAACTTTTTTAAATACTAAATAATAAATATCAAGCACTGCATTTTATCAAGTTTCATGTTTGTTGCATCAAACTATGTAAATTAGAGGAACCTTACTCAAGAAACCTATTTTAGCATAAGAGTGATGAGATAAGTAATGGAAAATTTGGTGGTTGCTTCACAAATTCAAATGGGCATGTTTAAGACCAAATAATTTAATGGAATATAAAGCTCTTCTCTTCCATGCATATGAATACAAATTTATTGTACTCAAAACTTGTTCATAAAAAAGCCAACATCTCTAGAAATGAAACCTTGATTGGTTCAAATTATCACCTTACACATTGCTACTCCTCATTCTTTCCAAAGTTCATTTTGTACATCGTTGGCTTCTTTCTCTTGTGAAATTTCAAAACTGGTCAAAAAAAAATCCAAAAAGGTATCAACCAATATTTGTTGATATAACTTGAACACCCCCATTAGCAAGATCCCCAATTGCAAATAAGTCATTCTATGCTAAGTCACCATGTTCTTGTTCATGTTCAAGTTCAACGATTTGGAATTTCAAATATATTTTGACACTAAACCTTTTGCACATTTTAGTCATAATCTACATACTAAAATTTTATAAATAAATAAATATATAATATAATATAATTAATATATATTAATGTATTTATATATATTAAAACCAAGAATGTTAAACATGCATTGAATAAAAATAGTGCATGGGACCATTGAAAAGACTCTTAAGAATTTAATTAGAGAGGTCTCATCCACTTGGACAATTGGAAGCTCAATATATGCATAAACACAAAAACATACTAGAGCAACCTCAGGACTATTCTTTAGGCATTAAGTTCAACAACTAGGAATTGTAAATATATATATTATTATATATATTATAGAGAGAGAGAGAGAGAGAGAGAGAGAGAGAGAAGAGAGAGAGAGAGTGTAAAACCAAGCATGGTTAAACATTGCATTGAATAAAAATAGTGCACTACACACATTGAAAATGAACTTTGAAAGAAATAAAATTAAGAATAGGTCTAATGCACTTCAACATTTGGAAGCTCAGGTATATAGCATAAAAACAAAAACATTAGCTAGAGCATCCCTAATTACAATTATTTAGATATTTTCTCACGTGTGTTTCATGTAAGGGCACAAAGTAAATAATTTGCCATTCTTAATTTATTTTCAAGAAGATGTATTCAAATAATTACTTATAAAGATATGATTATATTTAATCATTGAGTCTAGATAGCTGGTCATTGGTACTAGCCTCATTATATATTTTAATACAAGGTGAGGAAAAATCAAGATGTCAACTCAATATAAACAATTGAGGTGACAGGTATTTATTAGTAAAGGCTTTGGGTCTTAGATCACAAATGCCATACTTCTAAATAATTTGTCTTCCTATGAGTTTGTGACTAGAGATAATCTATTTCAAATCACCTAAAACTTCATTGCACCCAAATAAGCTAGGTACATGCTGTAGCCTAGATAAATATGGGTTGATCCTTCAACTCTTTGTGTATGTTCCCACATGCATAACCATGCATTGAATCTAGACATACATTGGTTGACTTGAAAATATAAACTAGGATTGAGGGTCGATGTTGTGCACTCTTTGGATTTTCATTTCCAAGAATCACAATTAAAATCTAAGTCAACTTACATAATAAATTTGTCATCCTTGTGTGGGTGTGCATATCAAGATGCGAAGATCAAGAGTGGAGTGTGGATGCAAGGGTCGATAGTGGAGTGTGGATGCAAGGGTCGATACGAACCAAAACGAATAAATTCGGTAGAATTTAAAGTTTGACGAACTTCAAATTTTAAGTATTTTGTTTGCCAAACACAGTGACTTAGGTTGTAACAATATGCCCAATGGAATATCCATACAGATCATCTGCAGAGCAGTATAATCTGATAAATGTGTCAACCAAGTGACCTTCACAAACTTTTCAAAGGAATTGAAAGTCTAGTTCCCGTGCTACGAGTATTCATTGATTGTCCATTTTAAATAAGCATCAAATTGAGGATAAAATAAAATTGTTGGAATTTTTCAAATAAACCATCAAAGTTGAAAGAAAGAATTCCCTAGTTTTAGGAAAAGAAAGAAGGGGCATCATGCACGGCACCTACATATAGGATTTATCAAACATAAAGCAAGAATTGAGAGCCAGGGAAGTATGATAATAATACCTTTCCAGATGTATTGTGTGAAGAAGATTCCAAAAAGAACTGTGGTCCTTCTTGCATGATAAAAACCCCTATTCATTCAAAAAGGTTTATAAGTTTTAGGCTATTTCTTTAAGGAACTAAACCAACTAGTAACGTATGCCACAATATGAGTTCTTAAAATACTAATTTTATGCTTCTATAAGAGGTTTTCTCACTCTCAACATAAGCATACCTATAATTTAGGCTCTGCGTCATATAAAATTGTTGTGAGACAATACTTTTCCAGTATCTGCAACTAATATCTGTTAAAAAAATGAAATGAAAAGAAACCTAACCTAGGACATGGTCTAGGAAGAACATAAAAGTTTGATACAACATTATTGAACATAATGAGGACATAGTTAAAAGATAAAACAAAGAAAAGTACAAGCTAAAATTTCAAAAAATCGAGGATAGAAACGAAAGGGACCCATATGAGAATACAATGAAATAACAAATGCTATAACTCAAGTAACTCACCCATATGAGAATACAACTGCTTGGTCTACGTCTCAACCCTGCAAAAATCTGCAGTTCCGCCCTAAAATTTCATCTCTAGAATAGCTTGCAAAATGTTTCGTAGTTTTTATACCATTAATTTATAGTCTATTCCCCATTATTAATTCCTGGCATATTATTCATAATGAAAACCTATTTGACATATTGCCTTTTATCCTCACCCAATACTTTGTTTATCTCCTTACCACACCAGAGATGCATACAGAACAAACAAATTTAAGAAATGGTCTAAATATGAAAGACAAGAATAAAATAATTTCCTTTAGTTAAAAATCTTAGAGATCACATTAATATTTAATAGGGATAATGACAAAATCTTAGAGATCACATTAATATTTAATAGGGATAATGAGCTTTTGTCATGGGAGATACATACAACAGAAGAAAATAAAAAATCCATTGGGATATGGGAGAAGAAAATCCTATGAAACAAATGTCCAAGAAAAGGCATATGCAAATTTTTAAGAAGATCACCCACCCACACAACGAATGTAGACTCTTAACCCAGCATATCAACATGAAGAAAATCCAGCATCATAGAATTTATGACAAATAGAGACAAACATATGGATGGTAAAACACTCAATAACATGTATGCATATTCAACAATATCTCTAAACCATCATCAAGTGGCAACATAATGTTCAAAACATCGTATATACTCAAAAGTAGTCAGAATTAAATTACTAATAGTGCAGCGAAAAATAGAACTTAGAACTAAGAAAATATTTCTATATCAGCAGAAATGGGACACAAGTTTTATATGCAGTGAAGAATTATTATTGGCATGCATAATTTTTCAAGCTAAAATTTTGACCAAGAATAAATGGAACTATTTTTCAGCATAAATACTATTTACAACAGATGGGCAAAAATATGATCTTTGACAATAGACTGCATTTCAGGATCCCGAGCAAATGTATACGAACCATAGTAGAAACATATTTATATATTTATAAATTCATAAACATAAGACATTAGAATATGTACTAATTTTTTTATTTTGCAATAGTCCTTCATGATGTTTTTCCTCTAGAATCTAATTATGTAATAAATCCCTCTTTAAATGCAAAGGAGATATAAGTAATTTCAATGTCTGCAAGTATATGTTTGTTGAGGTGGAATAAGGATTCGTGCTTTGTTTTATGGAGGAATACAATTTTAAGATATTTGAACATGCTTAATAAGCAGACTTGAATTTTGGAACCATGAGAAAATATATAATATTTTTGAAATAAAATGGTGATTTCAGAAGAATAAGAACTTTTTAAGGTATCTGGTTGGGAGTGATAAGATGTTGAATACATATTTTTCTCCAAAAATACACAGAAAAAAATTGATGTCTCACTCCCATAAATTCAATGGGAGAACTTCTCTAGCTTGGAAACAGAGGATGGAGAGGATTGTTTCATACAATGACCTGTGGCAGATTGCCAATGGAGAAACATCATAAGGGTTGGGGCAATGATCAACCAACTATATGAACAAAAATTCCCTACTCATAATTGTTGAAACCTAGGATGACATACTTCAAAACATTACATGGTAAATTGTGTTATCCACTTGGTGTAAATTACAAAGCTTATATGAAACACCAAATGAACTTATGGTTTTATGACAAATTTAAAGATTTTTAAAAAATATTAAGAACATGTCCAAAAAATGCATGAAATTGGAAATGAATTTTCAATGCTTAAGACCACCATCAAAGACATGGAGTTTGTAACCATTTTATTGAACAATCCTCCATACATGTACCATAATTTTCTGACCTTGTTATGCATTTATTCTAGAAGTGAAGTGCTAACATTCCTAGAAGTAGTAGGATTGTTTATCCAAGAAGATAAATCATTGAAGAAATATGAATGTCAAGGACCAAACAAACATTCATAAGATCATTCACAAAAGTAATAGGATTTCTTATCCAAGAAGATAAATCATTGAATAAAGATGAAGGTCAAGGACCAAATAAACATTCACAGGAAAATAAGTAATTCATGAAATACCAAAGGTAATTATCAAACCAATAAGCCCAAATATTATAATTATTGTGGAAATAATAATATATGGAAGAGGAATTCTTCTAAAAAACAAAGGAATAAATATAGAGATAAATGTAAAGGCAAAGGTGGTAGAGGCAGTAGAAATTTTGCAAAGAGTAATAAAACTATGAAGTTGAATGAGCCTAAAACAGAATAAAAAGAACTAGACACTTTTTAATGTCTCAAAAAGGATACAACAAAGAGTAACAAAACTAGAGTTGGATGTAAAGGAAAAGGTGGTAGACATAAGAGAAATTTTGCAAATATTACAAATTTGAATGAACCTAGAATGGACAATCCTTTTATGTTTGCAAAAAACTAAGTTGAAGCTTCTGGTAACTTAATTTTGGACCTGCCAAACATGTCACCCAGAGGAAAGTGATTAGAACTTGATAAATATAAAAATTAAGTTAATAATTATATTAGGAGATAAAAAAATATGTCATGTGTGGGGTAAAGGAGAAATACCAACGAAAACTTAAAGGGGTAGTGATAAAAGCATTAGAAATATCCTTTATGTCCTTTGTTTCAAAGGAAAAATTTATTTTCATTTTCTAGAAGAAGCGATGTTTGGTAAAGGAATTATAATATTGTGGCCATAGGTATACACAACTTCCATTATTTTTTTTTTTAAACAAGAACTGGAAAATTTTATTGTAATATAAAAGTTGTGAATTCAAAAAAGGGAAGTACAACAAAAGAGACAACGAGTATCTTACCCCTAAGGAGAGATTAAAAAAAATATTCTTCTTCTTACTAAACTAGAAAAATTCCATTTTGACCCAAACACATGGTTATGGAATGTCTTGATAATGATCATATCCATGTACTATTAATTGCCTGATTTTTTCACATGTGCCATATTGCTTGTGTGTCCACCTGTTCGTTGTTCAAAGGTAGGACATGAAACCATCACATCATTCAAACCTTCATTTGAGGGTTCTCACTTGGAATAAAATATGAGCCAACTTATTATCATTTGAAATTGTACCATGAATCATATGTTTGATGATGATTGTGTAATCCCCAAATACCAATAAATTGCATATGCCCTATTGGTGTGCTAATGACAAAATTTGGAGCATAGAATAACCTTCTTCTTGGTTGTTTTCCATATGACCAACCTCCATGCAAATCTATGCTCTAGGATTCCTCCTACAGTATGCTATGAAATGTACAAATTTGAAAGAATTCCATGCAAGCAACAAGCATTCTAGTTTGAATAACCAACTTTGACCTGAAAAACATGGTTATCTAAATTATTTCTACCTTGATTTGGTCAACAAGCATAATTTGGTGAATGGCCTACCACATAAACAAGAGCATAAAGGTGTTTGTGAGGCATATTTGGAAAGCAATGCCAAATTAAATTTGAAGCTTGAAATGAAGAGTAGTAGAGGCAATTTAATTATTCACACTAATATTTGTGCTCCAACCAGAACTCAGTCCCTTAGGGATGTAAAATATTTTATTACTTTTATTAATGATTTTTCAAGAAAAAATTGTGTTTATTTTCTAAAAAATAAATCACAAGTTTTGAAGACATTTAAATATTTGAAAACAATGATGAAAAATATTAGTGGTATAAGTATTAATGTGTGGAAAAGAGACTAAGGAGGTGAGGAGTTATCAAATGAATTTCATTATTTTTGCAACAAACAAGGCATTAGGAGAACAATGATAGTGGCATTCACACCCCAACAAAATTGTAATGGAGTGGAAGAATAAATCAATTATGAAGATAGTTAGCTGAATCTTGAAATGAAAATGTTTTATGTCAATAGAAATCCTTAAAGCCCAGTTCGTAGTATGATACTTGAGAAGCCAAGTAAAAAATTCATATTTTTTGGTTGTTTGGCATATGATCACATTCCAAATAAGGCATAACATAAGACAAAAGAAAATAGAAAAAATTATCCATTAGTTATAGCATAGCATCGACTTGAAAGCGTTTGAGTTATATGATATTTTAATAAGAAAGTCATGTTTGTAAAATGTAATTTTTAATGGAGAGCCTCTATAAGGGTAGACAATTGGTTGCAAGATGGAAGTTTGTAGGTACAAGAACAACCAGAAACAAAAACTCCTCTCACATATAGAAGGAAACAACAAGTAGAATAAGATGAATGAAAATGTGTATAATAATAAAATCATTAAAAATGTGTATAATAATAAAATTATTAAGAAGAAGAGGTAGAATTGAAGATCATATAAGAAAAACTATGCAATGCATAGAAGAAGTGAAAGTGGTTTAATAAAAAAAATCAAAATGTAAAACTAGATGAGATACAACATGGAGAATACAAAACAGAAACCAAACCACCTTATCAAGTAAATATGAGTGAAGATGTTAACTCCCATGGTATTTTTTCTTTCGAAGAGGCTGTGAAAGGAAAAAAATAATAGAGATGCAATAAAAGAAGAGTATGATACCTACATGAAAGAAAGACTTGGAAATTTAGTAGAGTTTCCACTGGATAAAAAATCGATAGGTTGCAAATGAGTGTACATAACAAATTTCAAAGTGGATGCTTCTGTTGATAAGTACAAAATCGAGCTTGTTGTGAAACAATATGCGCAACATGATGGAATAAACTATGAAGATATTTTTGGACTTATGCTTCTACAACAAACTTGACCACTATAAGATTGTTGTTGGCCATGGTAGCACAGTTGATCACTAAACGTGTGTTCTTGAATGGAGATATGTTTGAAGTGTTTATGGAGGAGCAACAAGGATTTTCATCAAGGATTTGCCAACACGAACTTATGATTTTAATCTTGGATGGTGTAAGAATAAAATACATGATGTATTTTATGTATGGCATGGATGAATAAATACAATACAGGAATGGAATGATTCTTATGAATATCTATTGCATGCATGTTTATTGTCAAACCAATTTCTAAGAAAAACCCTACTTTTACAAGTAACTTATGTATTAAAGAACCATGTTACTCATTTTTTTCCACTTAGTGAGGGAAGTTTGGGCCCATTGTGGGCCTAGCTTGGACAACAAAATTAATATTCATATATATATATATATATATATATATATATATATAATATATATATATATATATATAATTACCAACAAAAAACCCTAACTTAAAAATGTATAGGAAAATACCCCTCCACCCCCAACCCAAACTATTTTAATTCATCATTTGATCTTTGAGTTGAGACATTGTTAGGACATTTGATTTTTGGAGCTTAGATTGTTGTTTGTAGACCTTCCCACCATTTATAGTCATCGTTAGATATGTTGGAGCCAAGACACTGTTATTTGTGAATGATACAAGTCTGGTTTTGGGCTGAGATAACATTATTTGGAGGCAAAAAGTGTACTGTTTGGAGGAATAAAATGTGTTGTTCTTATTTACATCTCCTAGAGGTAGATAGTGTTTATATATATATATAATATATATAATATATATATATATATATATAATATATATATATATAATATATATATATATATAAATATATATTAAATTACAAAAAAAACCCTAAATTAAAAATTTATAGGAAAATAAACCTCCACCCCCTATACAAACTATTTTGATTCATCATTTGATATTTGAGTTGAGATATTGTTAGGACATGAAACACTATTTTTTAGAGCTGAGATTGTTGTTTGGAGACCTTCCCGCCATTTATATTCATTCTTAGATATGCTCGATCCGAGACAATATTATTTCTGGCTGATACAAGTCTTGTTTGGAGCTGAGGTAACATTATTTGGAGGCACAAAGTGTATCGTTTGGATGAATAACATGTGTTGTTATTACTTACATCTCTTAGATGTAGACAATGTTTTTTGGAAGCAAAAATGGTGTTGTTTGGAGCAACTTTCCTCATTTGAATATTGTTGTTTGGTTGCATCTTTCTGGATTGGAGATTCAAGTGACTTGCAAATCAAGAACTACAATGGTATTTAGTTCATAAACAAATATGTTTTTTTGCTTCATCATTCATGTCTAATATGTAGAATTCCAATAAAGCATTTTTTGGACATTTTCAATAGATTTTGGATTTCTTTAAAATTGGAGTCCTTTCTAGCCAAGCTATGGTGTGAACCTAAAGTGGCTAGATCAGTATTTTAGTCTGTAATGTTTGTTTTGATCTTTCAGACTCATCCTGCTTGCATGCAAGGTAGCCTGTAGATTTGCTATGATCTCGCTAACTTATATCTACTAAATGCTGCAGGAGTCTATGTGAGGAAAAAGATTCCCTTTTGTAATGTTCGCATTTATATATGAATAAAATCTATCTGTTCATATTTCCGCAACTTTGCTGTGTTTAATGATATCTGTGAAAGGTAGTGTGAAATGGTATCAGAGCCAAGTATTGTTTGAGTGGATTGTGTTTGTGAGATATTGGTTGAGTGGATCGCGAATTCACTTGAGTCCTGAATAGCGTTTGTAGCCTGTGTTTCCGTGTGATTGGCATTGAAGGTGTTGAAGACGTTGGATGAGAATTCGTACTTCGGTACACTAGGAAACCACAATTTCTCCTGCGCAAGAAAACAACAATTCTTCTTGATATCATCTTGCAAATCTTGAACGGGTATTTATCATATAATCCTATTATTCACTATGGATGCTTCTAGTAGCAATAGTAAAATGGGAATGTTCGGTTTGAAACATTTTGATTCTCTGCAAACTGAAGATGAATTACGATATGGTTTAGAAGGTCTCTATCGTTCTGAATCCAAAACTGGAAATTCTGCTTGTATTGACAAAGAGGAAATTAATCCCACTGTAAATTGGAAATTACCTTCGGTCTCCTGTGCTGGAGTCTACAGAGGAATTTCTCCCTTTCATCTCAAGATCCTCAGTCAGATAAAAATCCGTGAAAAAGCTGTGTCATGATGACTGTTCCGCTCCTTGAACCTCGCCATATCCAAGCCGCCATTAAACATGGATACCAGTATGTCCATCTGGGGATGGTGAGAATCATCCTTAATGCTTTACATAGAAAAGGCCAATGAGCCTATGCATTTTCAGCCCTACTTGACAATCGATGGACAGTATTTACCAAAGCTTTAATTGGTGGAATCGAGACCAGTCTGTCTGATGGTCTCGTTCAATACGATGTATATCCTGATTTTTCTATTGCCTTAAATGATCCTCATATTTTGAAATGTTTAACCTTAGGTTTACCTACAAAGGGGTATGAACATTTCAGGTCAAAATCCAAAAATATGACCATTTTTTATATCAATTGTGTTTGATTCTATAACACAACCATACCAGCTGTTTTACGGTCTCCTGAAGATGGTGTTGTCACTTTGATCCAATATGACTCTGCATGTAATCCTATAGCACCAGTCTCCATAGCTCGTAGTGATCTTTTTCCTCGATATGACTAGGTGACTAATTGGGCAAAACCTGTTAGGAGACCTATTGAAGCAGCCCAATCTATTATCACCGAAGTGGATGGCCAAGTTATCACTAGATTTCCCAGAGATCAGTCAACTGAGCATGGTGGACCCCCTGTCTCTACCATTTCAACCTCTGTTTCAAATTAGCTCCATCTTGTACAGTCACAACCACCACAACAAATTGTTATAGATCCAGCTGTATTTGAAGCACTTCGAAAATTGTTTACACAACCATCTATAAATCGAAATCCTGTATTCAGCTCTGTATGTGATCATCCTCACTGTTCAAAAACATTTTGTCAATTCTCTTCAGAACCTCCCACTCCGCATGGTGAGTCTTCACATCGACACCAAATCAATATGATTAAATTTGTTCCATCCTCTCAGTCATCTGAAGAAAGTTATAAACATGTTTCTTTCTTTAACCCTCACGAAGAACTACTGGTACATACAGTTTCTAGTTCTCCCTCTTATGGCCTTGGTTATGTTGGATCGTCTCCTATTCCCTCATATAGAAAGAATCCAATTGATAAAATACCAAAACATGTTGAGATACCTTCAGATTCAGAAATAATTCCTAAAGATCTGTAAAGGAATCAGCCCATATGATCCTAAATATTCTTGGAAAAAGAAAATGTTCAATTGGGATATGTTCACTCATGAAAAGGAACATTTATATCTTCAAGAAGTAAGACTTCTACCTAAAGATGATCGTCCATTTTTCAACAGGCAGAATGTTGATAAATGGAAAGAATGGATGAAGGCACAAAACCGATGGATATCATTCTATGAATGGTATTACCCTTCTGCAAATATAATAGAGCAATCCATGATAAAGCAATTTAGGAATCAAGCTAAGAAAAAAAAGATCAAGGATCTAGAAACTTTTGTATTAGAAAAGATGCAAGAAAATCCTGTAGTAATTCCCCCTCCTTTGAAAGCTCCAACTTTTCCTCCAAAAAATTCAGAGTATGATGTCTAAACCTAACATCCCAAGGACTCTCATTGCAGTCAAAACAGAAGGAGAAGAATTAATAAAGAAAGTTTGCTCTCAGCTCCATGTAAATATGATACAGGTTGTGACTCCAAATAAACACAAGTGGGAAGTCCTTGATGGTTCTATTTTAGAAACTAATACAGAATTTCCCCCTTGGAAGAATTTTGTTATAAGAAGTCAAGATGGAAAATTGTACAAATTACTTCCATCTCATTCTGATGATCCCTCTTTGGCAGCAAAAGATTCAATTGTTGCCACAAACTAGACTAATTTGGCTTTGTCCAGTCTTTAAAAGTTTGTCACATCTAGATTTGAAAAGGTAGAAACTGCTAATTCAGATTACGATACAATTTGTTTAAATAGCAATGTTACTACTTTGGAAAAAGATGACAAGACTCTTGCCCAAAGTCTGGACAAGTTGCCTCTACACATACAACAAAAGATCCATGAAGCAACCTTAGCTCATAGAAGAGAAATTGTCAAGGCAAACACTAGCCTTGACATTGTAAAGAAACAAGTTTGGGAAGTATCAAAAGGAGTGGATTCTCTGAAAAAAAAGCCTCAGGTAGAAACCTATAAATATGCTACCTTGTTTTCTGAACACAAGACTTCAGTTACTTATTCTATTACTCCTTCTTTGGAAAGCCTCATACAGACTCCTAGTTCCATAACCTTTCCCCCACCGACTTCAACACACCCATACTCTCCTTTTACAAATCCAAGTTTCTTTAGCCCGAGTAATGTCTCTGCAAAAACAAAAAAACCTAAAGAACCTGCAAAAGGTAGTGTTTCAAGTTTTCTATTTGGAGATTCATCTCATCAATATGATGGAGAAAAAGAAGATTTTGATACAAGTCTGCATAAAATTGATAATCCAAAAATCGAAGACCTTGAAGCCTGCATCAATAATCTCTCTATAGAAGACAAAGAGAAGTTTGGTATTGAACCAAATGGAGAAGAACATTAGGTAAATGCTACTTCTTCCAAGTCCCAATGGGAAACTACCTGGAATCCTGCACGAGATCGCAGAGATCTTATGAAATCAGAATATCATAAGGATTGGTCTACAAATTCTACATATTCATGGAATATCGATAATTGCACTGAAGCAGAAATCATGTCTATTCTACATTCCATGCCTGTCTGCTATAGGACCTATCTTGCAGATGATATAGGTATTAATTCCACTAGGAGAATAATTGGTGGTTTTGATGGTACACAAGATTCATGGTTAAAAGCTGAAACTCTGAAAGAGCCTATTAGAGTCGGTCTAGTTATCCCTCCGTCAGAGATCAAAGCTCTTTTTCATTTCATGATTAGGTGTCTCATCCATTTTGATCAGTTGCATTTCGTTAGGCATGCCATAACTCTAATGGAGTGGTTTGTGTCATTCATTCCCTTCGTGCATGTCACTACTCATTTAGGTTAGGTCATAAAGCTTCACAAGTCATTTAGAGTCATGTTTTAAATTTTTAGGTTTAGGTCTAGGGTTGAGTCAATTTTGTCTTAAAAAGTCTCAGAAGACTAGCAGGCCAGAGGGATTTCTTTGATAGATCATCATTTCAATAATTTTCATCATTGTACAGCTGAATTAGGACTTCTCTTCAAAACTTCGTTTTGAAGATAAGTTGCCATCTCCTTTTTGTAAAAAATTGTCAAAATTTTCAATTCCTCAATCGTTCAAGCCTTGATCTCCTTTGCCAGAGCATATTACAGCTACCCTCCAAACAAAAATCAACAAATAACTTCAGTCCAAACCTCAGAAAATCATGAGAAAATCAAAAAGCATCATTGTATTAATAGGCCAAAATTGAAAGTGCCCAAACTTTACAAAGTGGGTTTTTTGAAGTCAATTTATTCAAATTTTGGGTGTATATAAGGTGAAACAAGTCTTTTTGGTTCACCACATATCAGAGTAAGAGCATTTTCAAGATTGGAGGGTGAAAAACCAAGTTTCAAACCCTTGAGGCAGAGTTGAAGGTGCGCGCTACACATAGAACTTGCGCGCTACGCAATGGGCAGTGCGCTATGTATTGGACGCGCACATCCTGTGTTAATTTACATAGGCGCTACGCAATGGGAGGTGCGCTACGCATAGAACTTGCACGCTACGCACCCATTCCAGCGTTAAGTTTGTGTGCCTAAAAAGTATCAAATCGCCTCCGAAGATACAAGTAGGTGTTTCTTTGACTCAATCATCAAGTTGAATATTGTCTAATATGTGTTTGAAGAATGGAAGTGGTGTTGGGTGTAAGAAAAAAAATCAAACCCTAGGCCCTTATTAAAAACTTTGTATAGGGTAGTTAAAGGCATGTAAGTAATTGATGAAGATTTTTCTCCCTTTCCTTGGTAAAATATAGCTCCTTTCCCATTTGAAAACTTTGAGCCAGCAGCACTTCATACCAACATATCTTTGTGACTATTTTGTGCCCAAATATACCAAACAAAATATCCATTATGGCATAACTTTTATGATGCTTCAGCTAGTTTTTTGAGGATACACTGAAATTGGGATTTCATCACACCTACATCATAGACATTGCAGTCCTCCTATTGTAGCTATTTTGTTCTCAAAACCATGTCAGATACAGAGTCATCTTATGAGCTGGAAAATGACAGTGATTCCACCACAGAGGGAAATGTGCCACAAAGACCTCGCAGAGGTGTCAAAGGTGGTAAACATCTTAGAGAAGAGCCCACTTCTATGGTACAATTGCAGGCTTGCCCACTTGCCATGGATTCCTTTCGCCATCAGTCATGCTATTATTTTTGTCAGCTAATTTCACAGTTTCAGCATCATCATGAATTAGGTCGCTTGTTTATTCTCCATTTACATGATGGCCATGTAAACCTTGCTGGAGTTAATTTCATTTTGTCACCAGAAACCATTGCAGAGTCCAAGGGAATTCCAAATATCGGGGAGCAATGGAATAAGCGTCAACAGCTAGAGAAATCATATTATGAGCCATATATTAAACTAGATTATATGAGGCACTTGAGCAAAGTTTTTCCTTTCCACTACCTGAATGATTAGTTTGCACCTTTGATGAAACTCATCATCTGGTATTTCAGTTGTGAGAGCAGATTCTTGCGTCTTTATGCATACCATGTCCGTTTGTTGATGCATTTTACAAGGGTGCGTCTGATGAACATCCCATATTTTATGTTTCGCAACATAGAGAGGATGGTGCCTTTAGTGCAAAAGAAGAGCCCAGCACATCAGCATAGGAGCATATACCATTATGCATTGATTAAGATCGTGGTGATTCATCAGTTGGCACAGCAGGGCATTACATGGGAGGATTTTATTTCTCGTGACCTTTTCACAATGCCTCAACCACCACCAGAGATAGTTCATGATGAGGGAGGGCGTTCATAGCAGTTTGACATTCCTGAGACCGAGCATGTTGATGCTCCAGTATATGTGACATATCAGAAAGGCCACAGGGCCTTATTTGCAGCCGCACGACGAGTACTATCTCCACCTAGGGTGGAAGGGGTCTCGTTGACTTCATCAGCACAGCGAGTATTATCTGCACATCATGTGGAAGGGGTCTTGCCTCCGTCTTCAGCACAGGTACAGATCCAGGAAAAGGCAAAGAGACCCATGGTTGATGAGGGTCCTTCAGGAGGCCAGGACATGGATATCGTTGATGTTGATGCTAGCTCTCCTAGCTCCGAGCTAAAGGAGATCATCCGAGAACAAAGGGCCGAGAATGAGTCACTGCAAAAGAAATTGCAGATGGCTAAGTGGGTGATCAACTATTTGGAGCAGTGCAACAAACAGTTGGAAGATGAGCATGAACTTTATGAGTTGCGGAAGATCCGCGAAGACTGGGAATTGGCCTGAAGGAGACCCGGTGATTTGACACCTATTGATCGGGAATCAATGCTCATCTGGGTCAACACTCATTTGGAGAAGTTGTTGGTGAAGGCAAATAGGGACAAAGACATGCTTCGCCACATGAAGACTCACTATTGGGCTCGCATGCATGTTTGCAAAGCGAGAATGAAGATCCTCAAGAGGCGTTTGAGAAAAGTGCAAAAGAAACGCAAAAGGCCTGATCTGCTTCGAGTTTTGGCTGAGGCTTCGTTAGTTGAGCATGACACATGATGGAGGGTCTTCACTCCAAATTTGGGAAACTTTGGAGAAAATTTTGTCGTTTCGAAATTTTTGGCTTGTGAAACACGTTTTTTGGCTCTACGCGTAGCGCGCTACCCTGAAGATTGGGAGGTCCAAATGACAAATGGCTTGTAGTTTTGGACTCGTCATGAAGAAATACACATTTTCAGCCATTTCCAAATCATTTCATTGAGATCTGGATGGTCAAAATGTCTAAAAACATCATGAAAACCACTTTGATGCCACCTTTTCCAATAGTAGGAAGTACCTCTGTGAGAATTCAGTTTTGTGGGGGAAAATGAGCTCCAAATTGGAAAATTCCACTTGGGTTGGAAAGTAGACATCCATGGCTTTCCAACGAGTTATCATGAGATCAATTTGAATGTCGGGAAGTGCCCCAAAAATAGTCTCAAATGTGCACTATGCATAGGGATTAGGGGCGCTACGCATTTGGCCCAGTTTTTCACCTTCAGCTCAGGAATTCGGCTAGTTTTCACCAGTTTCACTCTTTGATGTAATTTTTGACCCAACATGATGTAATTTGATGTATGTAAGGTAACATGGCACTTATTTACCTTCTTCTAGATGATTCATTCACAAATTAGCAAGAAATTAATGTAATGAATCAGTTTCCTTCTTTTTAGAGGCACGTTGTTTGGTCATCTAGATTCTTGCTCCATGTTTAGAATTTGTTCAAAATAATCCTAGAAGGAGGAGCTCGACCCCTAGAGGTTAGGAAATGAGGATATCTTGGTCTATATATGTAAATTTTCATTCAGTAGGAGAGGTTGGACCCTTGGGAATAGCTTGAGACTATATTGTACATATCTTATCTGCATTTTGGCAAAGGAAATACCAGAGTTTTGCAGCACTATTTGGGATTCATGTGGCCTTATGTGTTGATGGTGTGTTTCTCTTAGTACTTGTAAGTTGTGTATGTGTACCATTTTCTTTACTTAATCTTCTGTAATTAAACAAATGAAGTGTTAAGGTAGAATCCATGAACTTGTTATGCTCTGCCTTTAAATTTGTTTAATTTTCTATGTTTTCTTCACTTTAAGGAGAATCCTTGAGACTTACTTGCTCTCCTTAGCTCCTCACCAGTCTGATCTACCCATCTCACTTGCTTTAAGGCATCAAAACAATCGCCTATCTTGCCCCAAGTAGACCTCTGCGAAAATTGTGCCTCATCCCCGCACCCAAAATTGCCTTTCCCTTTAATTCAACAAAACCTTCAAAAACCAATTTTAAACTCTTTGTACTTCATACCTAGCCTAACATTAGTCATCAATTCGGTCATCTCGAGCCTCTTTGATTATATTTTGCCGAGTTTGACCCGGAGAGAGCCCTCTCCTGTCCTCGTAGGGCTAGCTACTAGGCTGAGCGTGGTTTGATGTAGCCTTGAGTCTTACCTTATTTCAACCTAAGGTAGATTTGAGCGTTAACAGAGCCAATATTATTCCTCATTGGGAACAAGAAGTAGTCCTTAATGAGGATGGTACTACTCACATGGATCCAGTTACCCATTCCCCTGTCAACAACATGATAGGACAACTCTTGTATGGCATTACTGTCAACTTCATTGGTTTCCCTCAAATTACCGATGATATCACCACCATTACTCTGCTTGCCATGAAGTTGCATAATATGCAACATTTCGATGAATACTTCAATGAATTCCTCCACAGATTGTGCACTTTAACTCCTGATCTTATTCTTGAGCCTAAATGGAAGAAATATTTGTTTCCTCTCTTCCCCACTGGGTTTCTTCTGCCATTGTCAACAAATTGCCAGGGAAAGTTGGTGATTATAAGTTTGGTATTATTCGGCAAGCCGTTAAAGCTATTATTGTGGAACTTTTTTCCCAGATGAAGATCGCTAGAGCTGCTACTAATCCTAAGAAACCCCATGGCTATCAACAGTTATGTAAGAAATGGCACCTTGGTAAGATTGGCAATTCTGAGGGGCATAAACGAAAGAAAAGGCATTCAAAATTTTCAAAGAAGAATTCCTAGTCTTCCGAAGAAACAAAAAGAGAACATTATAAGAAAAAACCTTACAAGCATACAAAAATGTTTTCTAAAGATAAGGAAATTATCTGTTACAATTGTAGCAAGAAAGGCCACACAGCTCCAAACTATCCAGATAAAAAGAAAGACAAATCAAAGAAGAAATTGCATTATAGAAATAAGAAGGGAAAAATTAACTTCTTTGATATACCCAATAGCTGTGATGAACTCTTATCCTCTGATTCAGAATGAGAGAATGAGTTGAATTGGGTATATTCAGATGAATCTTCTGAGGATGAAATATGTAGAGATCCTCATTGTACAGAATGTAGAGATTGTGAATGTAGTGATCCCGAAGTTTGTATGGCATGGATGAATAAATACAATACATGAATGATTCTTATGAATATCTATTGCATGCATGTTTATTGCCAAACCAAATTCTAAGAAAAACCCTACCTTTACAAGTAGCTTATGTATTAAAGAACCATGTTATCTCATTTTTTTCCACTTAGTCAGCAAAGTTTGGGCCCATTGTGGCCTAGCCTGGACAAAAAAATAATATTATATCTATATATATTATATATAAAATATACCAACAACAAAAAACCCTAAATTAAAAATTTATAGGAAAATAAACCTCCACCCCCTACGCAAAATATTTTGGTTCATCATTTGATATTTGAGTTGAGACATTGTTAGGACATGAAACACTATTTTTTAGAGCTGAGATTGTTGTTTGGAGTCCTTCCCACCATTTATATTCATTCTTAGATATGATGGATCCAAGATAGTGTTATTTGTGGCTCATACAAGTCTCATTTGAAGCTGAGGTAACATTATTTGGAGACACAAAGTGTATTGTTTGGATGAATAACGTGTGTTGTTCTTATTTACATCTCCTAGATGTAGACAATGTTTTTTGGAAACAAAAATGGTGTTGTTTGGAGCAACTTTCTTCATTTGAATATTGTTGTTTGGTTGCATCTTTCTGGATTGGAGATTCAAATGAATTGCAAATCAAGAATGACAATGGTATTTAGTTCATAAACAAATATGTGTTTTTGCTTCATCATTCATGTCTAATATGTAGAATTCCAATAAAGCATTTTTTGGACATTTTCAATAGATTTTGGATTTCTTTAAAATTGGAGTCCCTTCTAGCCAAGCGATGGTGTGAACCTAAAGTGGCCGGATCAGTATTTTAGTCTATAATGTTTATTTTGATCTTTTAGACTCATCCTGCTTGCATGCCAGATAGCCTATAGATTTTTTATGCTCTGGCTAACTTATATCTACTAAATGCTGCAGCAGTCTATCTGAGGAAAAAGATTCCCTTTTGTAATGTTTGCATCCATATATGAATAAAATCTATTTGTTCATATTTCTGCAACTTTGTTGTGTTTAATGATATCTGTGAAAGGTCCTGTGAAATGGTATAAGAGCCAAGAATTGTTTGAGTGGATTGTGAATTCACTTGAGTCCTGAATAGCGTTTGTAACCTGTGTTTCTGTGTGATTGGCGTTGAAGGTCTTGAAGACATTGGACGAGAATTCGTACATCGACACGCGAGGAAAGCACAATTTCTCCTACGCAAGAAAACCGCAATTCTTCTTGATATCATCCTGCAAATCTTGAAGGGGTATTTACCATATAATTCTATTATTCACTATGGATGCTTCTAGTAGCAATAGTAAAATGGGAATGTTCGATTCAAAACATTTTGATTCTCTTCAAACTCAAGATGAATTACGATCTGGTTTAGAAGGTCTCTATCGTTCTGAATCCGAAACTGGAAATTCTTCTTGTATTGACAAAGAGGAAATTAATCCCACTATAAGTTGGAAATTACCTCCGGTCTCCCCTGCTGAATTCTATCGAGGAATTTCTCCCTTTCATCTCAAGGCCTTCAGTCACATAAAAATCCATGAAAAAGCTGTTCAAATAGAGTTAAATATCAATGTCATGATGGCTGTCCCGCTCCTTGAACCTCGCCATATCCAAGCCGCCATTAAAAATGGATACCAGTATGTCCATCTAGGGATGGTGAGAGTCGGCCTTAATGCTTTACATAGAGAAGGCCAACGATCCTATGTATTTTCAGCCCTACTTGACAATCGATGGACAATATTTACCAAAGCTTTAATTGGTGGAATCGAGACCAGTCTGTCTGATGGTCTGATTCAATACGATGTATATCCTGATTTTTCTATTTCCTTAAATGATCCTCATATTCTGAAATGTTTAACCTTAGGTGTACAGACAAAGGGGTATGAACATTTCAGGTCAAAATCCAAAAATATGACCATTTTTTATATCACTTGTGTTTGATTCTATAACACAACCATACCAGTTGTTTTACGGTCTCCTGAAGATGGTGTTGTCACTTTGATCCAATATGACTCCGCATGTAACCCTATAGCACCAGTCTCCATAGCTCGTAGTGATCTTTGTCCTCCAGATGACTGTGTGACTAATTGGGAAAAACCTGTTAGGAGACCTATTGCAACAGCCCAATCTATTATCACAGAAGTGGATGGCCAAGTTATCACTAGATTTCCCAGAGATTAGTCAACTGAGCATGGTGGACCCTCTGTCTCTACCATTTCAACCTCTGTTTCAAATCAGCTCCATCCTGTACAGTCACAACCACCACAACAAATTGTTATAGATCCAACTGTATTTGAAGCACTTCGAAAATTGTTTACACAACCATCTATAAATCAAAATCCTATATTCAGCTCTGTATGTGATCATCCTCACTGTTCAAAAACATTCTGCCAATTCTCTTCAGAACCTCCCACTCCGCATGGTGAGTCTTCAGATCAACACCAAATCAATATGATTAAATTTGTTCCATCCTCTGAGTCATCTGAAGAAAGTTATAAACATGTTTCTTTCTTTAACCCTCAGGAAGAACTACTTGTACATACAGTTTCTAGTTCTCCCTCTTATGGCCTTGGTTATGTTGGATCATCTCCTATTCCATCATATAGAAAGAATCCAATTGATAAAATACAAAAACATGTTGAGATACCTTCAGATTCAGAAATAATTGCCTTCCTGAAGATCTTTAAAGGAATCGACCCATATGATCCTAAAGATTCTTGGAAAAAGAAAATGTTCAATTGGGATATGTTCACTCATGAAAAGGAACATTTATATCTTCAAGAAGTAAGACTTCTGCCTAAAGATGATCGTCCATCTTTCAACAGGCAGAATGTTGATAAATGGAAAGAATGGATGAAGGCACAAAACCAATGGATATCATTCTATGAATGGTATTACCCTTCTGCAAATATAATAGAGAAATCCTTGATAAAGCAATTTAGGAATCAAGCTAAGAAAAAAAATATCAAGGATCCAGAAACTTTTGTAGAAGAAAACATGCAAGAAAATTTGTAGTAATTCCCCCTCCTTTGAAAGCTCCAACTTTTCCTCCAAAAATTCAGAGTATGATGTCTAAACTAACATCCCAAGGACTCTGATTGCACTTAGAACAGAAGGAGAAGAATTAGTAAAGAAAGTTTTCTCTCAGATCCATGTAAATATGATACAGGCTGTGACTCCAAATAAACACAAGTGGGAACTCCTTGATGGTTATATTTTAGAAACTGATATAGAATTTCCCCCTTGGAAGAATTTTGTTATAAGAAGTCAAGATGGAAAATTGTACAAATTACTTCCATCTCATTCTGATGATCCCTCTTTGGCAGCAAAAGATTCAATTGCTGCCACAAACTAGACTAATTTGGCTTTGTCCAGTCTCTAAAAGTTTGTCAGATCTAAATTTGAAAAGGTAGAAACTACTAATTTAGAAATGAAGACTATGCTAGAAAGAATCTTGCAAAAACAAGATTACAATACAGTTTGTTTAAATAGCAGTGTTACTACTTTGGCAGAAAATGACAAGACTCTTGCCCAAAGCCGGGACAAGTTGTCTCTATACACAGAACATAAGATCCATGAAGTAGCCTTAGCTCATGGAAGAGAAATTTTCAAGGTAAACACTAGCCTTGACATTGTAAAGAAACAAGTTTGGGAAGTATCAAAAGGAGTAGATTCTCTGAAAAAGAAGCCATGGGTAGAAACCTATAAATATGTTACCTTGTTTTCTGAACACAAGACTTCAGTTACTTAATCTATTACTCCTTCTGTGGAAAGCCTCATACAGACTCCTAGTTCCATAACCTTTCCCCCACCGACTTCAACACACCCATACTCTCTTTTTGCAAATCCAAGTTTCTTCAGCCCCAGTAATGTCTCTGCAAAAACAAAAGAATCTGAAGAACCTGCAAAAGGTAGTGTTTCAGGTTTTCTATTTGGAGATTCATCTCATCAAGATGATGGAGAAAAAGAAGATTTTGATACAAGTTTGCATAAAATTGATGATCCAAAAATCGAAGACCTTGAAGCCTGCATCAATAATTTCTCTATAGAAGACAAAGAGCAGTTTGGTATTGAACCAAATGGAGAAGAACATCAGGTCAATGCTACTTCTTCTAGGTCCCAATGGGAAACTACCTAGAATCCTGCACCAGATTGCAGAGATCTTATGAAATCAGAATATCATAAGGATTGGTCTACAAATTCTACATATTCATGGAATATCGATAATTGCACTGAAGGAGAAATCATGTCTGCTCTACATTCCATGCTTTCCTGCTATAGGACCTATCTTGCAAATGATATAGGTCCCATTAATTCAACTAGGAGAATAATTGGTGGTTTTGAGGGTACACTAGATTCATGGTTAAAAGCTGAAACTCTGAAAGAGCCAAATCTTCTTCCTCATTGGGAACAAGCAATAGTCGTTAATGAGGATGGTACTACTCACATGGATCCAGTTACCCATTCCCCTGTCAACAACATGATAGGACAACTCCTATATGGAATTACTATCAACTTCATTGGTTTCCCTCAAATTACCAATGATATCACCACCATTACTCTGCTTGCCATGAAGTTGCGTAATATGCAACATTTCGATAAATGCTTCAATTAATTCCTCCACAGATTGCACACTTTATCTCCTGATCTTATTCTTGAGCCTAAATGGAAGGAAATATTTGTCGCCTCTCTTCCCCACTAGGTTTCGTTTGCCATTGTCAACAAATTGCCAGGGAAAGATGGCGATTATAAGTTTGGTATTATTCAAAAAGCTATTAAAGCTATTATTGTGGAACTCTGTTGCCAGATGAAGATTGCTAGAGCTGCTACTAATCCTAAGAAACCCCATGGCTATCAATAGTTATGTAAGCAATGGCACCTTGGTAAGGCTGGCAATTCTGAGGGGCATAAACGAAAGAAAAGGCATTGAAAATTTTCAAATAAGAATTTCCATTCTTCCTAAGAAACAAAAAGAAAACATTATAAGACAAAACCTTACAAGCATACAAAAATGTTTTCTAAAGACAAGGAAATTATATGTTACAATTGTAACAATAAAGGCCACACAACTCCAAACTATCTAGATAAAAATAAAGACAAATCAAAGAAGAAACTGCAATATAGAAACAAGAAGGGAAAAATTAACTTCTTTGATCTACCCAGTAGCTGCGATGAACTCTTATCCTCTGATTCAGAATGAGAGAATGAGTTGAATTGTGTATATTCAGATGAATCTTTTGAGGATGAAATATGTAGAGATCCTCATTGTACAAAATGTAGAGATTGTGAATGTAGTGATCTTGATGTTTGTAACTGTAATGTAGTCAGGATGATGAAGTCAGAATATGAAGAGACCAGCAGAAATCTCTTCACACAAATGATGGTTGCTACTGACAAACAGATGAAGGATATGTATAAATCCTTACTAATGGAACATTTGAAGCAGACACCTTTTGGTTCAAAGAATTCTTCTAATAAAGGGTATGTGCCTCTTGCAACTATATTCTTAGTAGAAGCTCTGACTTGACAATTTAGAAATGAAGATTTTGGCGAAGCTTTACTGCAAACATTGCCTAGCGTCCATCAGGCAATTAAAGAACTGCGAAAAAAAATAAAAGAAAATAGGAGAATGTGCATAGAGAATAACAATGAATTAAGCATAAAATTGGTGAATGGACAAGCAGCCGCAGCCTCAACTTCACAAGGTCTGGAGATGTCAGGAAGAGCAGAAAATTGGACATCTCATACAAATCCTATTCACTAGCATGACAATTCAGAAGATGAAGAAGAGAAATATAGAATGGATTTTGGATGCAATATCATGAACCGAGATGTCATGTATTGTGTTAAGATGAAAATAAATATTGGAAACCAGTATGAGTATTGGAATTTTCTTATGGATACTGGTTCCAGATTGAATATTGTCAATAATACTGTGGTGAGCATGCATCATCTGAGACCAACAACCTGCCCCAAAGTTACTACAGCAAGTGGTGACATTGCCACTAAATATGAAGGAGAAGTAGATGTTTTCTTAGCTGAAAAAATTGGTGTACATCTAGTCTGCCCAGTGGTCCGTGGAATGGATTGTGCCATGTATCTTGGCACTCCTTTCTTTCAGAATTTTGAGAAACATGGAGCTAAGCTTGACCCGAATAGTCAAAGGTATGGTTATTTTGTCAGCTTAGAAAATAAAGAAATCTTCTTTCCATTTATTAATTTCAATTCACCTAAAAGATTAAAGGGACTTGAAAGAATGGATAATCTATTAGATAAAATGGAAATGAAGAAGGAAATTTTGAAGACTGAAGAACATCTAGACAACGAAAAATATGCTAAAGAAATAGCAGACCTCATTGCTAAGTTTAAAGACTGTTGTTCAGATGACCCAAATGCCTTTTGGCATATTCACAAGCAGGAAGTAGAACTTCTTCTCAAAAACGATTTCAGTGGAAAGTTAAGAAGATCGAACACAGTGACTATGAATGCAGAACAAATGAAATTATGCAAAGAAGAAATCAAAGATCTACTGAAGAAAAGACTCATTAGGAAGAGAATCAAAGAAGAGGATAAATGGAAAACATCATTCTCTGTACCTAAAGGACATTATGAATAGAACATTATGCCATTCGGATTGATCAACACCCCTTCACCCTTCTAGAGAATTATGGATGAGACTTTTGAAGGAATGGAGCAATTCCTGAAAAAGTATATTGATGATTTATTAATTCATTTTGATAACATTGATGACCATATTAAACAGTTGAAGATTTTCTATGCAGGGTCAAAGAGATGGGCATTGTATTATCAAAATCCAAGATGAAGTTATTCAGACCAATAATAGGCTTTTTGGGTTATAATATTCAGTATGGCTCTAATACTGTAATCCAAAGAAGTCTAAATTTTGTTGACCATTTCCCTGATGAAATCAAAGACAAGACTCAGCTACAGATATTTTTGGGAAGTTTGAATTATATTTCTAAATTTCTGAAACATTGGGCACAGGAAAGGAAGCTCTTAAATCAGAGACTTCAGAAAATTCCAATTCCATGGAATGAATATTTTACTCAAGCAGTCAAAAGTATCAAAGAAAAGGTTAGAAATATACATCCACTCTCTCCTATCAGAGAAGAATGGGAGAAAATAATAATGATAGATGCTAGTCATGAAGGATGGGGTGTAGTTTTGTGTCAAAAGAACCCCAACAGTAAGAAAAAATTGAAGTATGCCAATATGCATCTGGTCTCTGGGCCAAAAATCAAATGAGTTGGTCCAGCCTTAAAAAGGAACTCAAAGCAGTTTGTTTGGGCATTGAAAAATTCAAAGATTTTGTTATCTACACAAAATTGATTGTTAAAACAGACTGTCAAGCCTTAAAATATGCCATTCATAAGTGTGATTTTGAGGATGCTGCGATGGTCCGATGGGTCATGCAATTAAGTCAGTATAATTTTGATATTGAATTTTTTAAAGGAGATAAAAATAGCTTTGCCGATATGCTTAGTAGAGAATTTCTGTCTGAGCATTCAATTATGGAATTAAGATGTAATGTTATCAGACGAAATGAAGACACAATTCAAATTGAGACATCCTCAGGATGGATTTCATATGACTTAGATAAAAGATTGTTAGATCGTGATGATGATTGGCACCCAATAAAAGAGATCAGGTACAGAACAGGTATTCCATTCCTTTGGACAGACACTCTGCAGGATGAAATGAATGAAGAAGCCTTAGAAGCCCTGGAATATCTAAGGCACATCGGGAGCGTCGCCTATAGGCTTGAGAGAGATAATGAAGATGATGATCATATTACCAATTTTCATGTTACATTCAGAAGATTTGATAATCATCTCAACAGGGCAGACTATGACAGGGAACGCCAGAAGGAAGCTTTTTATGCAGGAATGAATCTTCAAAATTTTTCTACTAATTTATTTTATTCTTTGCAGTTTTCATTTCTGTTTGAAGGAGTCCCTGTTGAAGATATGGAAGAAGACGATCCTCTCCCAGATTGGTTTATGGAATGGTGGACAATATATGGCCTATCACATCTCATTTTAAAGCTATATTCTTTCACATTATTAAAAATCTCTGGATTTAGTCCACAAAGCATGCTCGTGACAGAAGTCCTTTACAAAACAATAAGAGATCTTGTGGAGCTGGAAAGCATATATTTCTTGAATGGTGTCAGAATATGTGGCCATGTTTGTTGGTTCGTGATGAATCATTATAAAGCACGAACTATTACTCCAAGCATAAATTATGATGGGTTCCATGAACAAATGATCCAAATAAAAATCTATTCATGAACCTGAATTATCTGGACCTACCTGACCCACATAGTACAACAATATGGGAATCAGAAAAAGAGGTTTGGTTTCAGTACTATTCAAACTACATGATTGAAAGATGGAATTATCAATACTATACCTATCCGTAGATTGACTACTACACCTTTGAGTGAATTCTTTCCAACCGACTATGGTGTTGGATGAGCTTTTGTGGATTCCCTCGTACTGGAAATCTCCACTCTGTAATTTTGAGATCTTCATATCTCATCTTTAGAGTCTTATCCGAGCTTTCGTGGATTCCCTCGTACTGGAAATCTCCACTGTGTACTTTTGAGATATTCATATCTCATCTTTAGAGTCTTATCCGAGATTTCGTGGATTCCCTCGTATTGTTAATTTCCACTTTGTAATCTTTGTACATATTTTGAGGACACTGTATCTCATCTTTCTGTCCCTCAGTCTGGAATCTCCACATTATGGTACCAATAATCAAGTCCAGTGTCCTAGATTCGGTCCCCACATGCCTCTGGCTATCCGTAAAAGGAGAAGGGACGAGATAACATGGGACGATCCTCTCATGCCCGAATCTAGGGTTTAGGATTTTAAGTACAACATATATCTTTTGAGTCATCAGTTTGTACAGAGTCAATTCACGGATGTTTGTTCCCTTCTAGCCTTATAAATTGATGATAACTACAAAGTAAAAAGCAATCGGAAATTGATGGTCTTAGACTCAAGAAGTCTGAGTTGAATTTCGCTCCTGCTCTACATCTACAGATATTCTGTCTAATCTGCTTGCAACACGAGCCGAGTTCAAAGTCCTTAGGTGATTTGAGAAGCCTGCGCATCAGTGCTTGATGCTGGTGTGAACCTAAAGTGGCCGGATTAGTATTTTAGTCTGTAATGTTTGTTTTGATCTTTTAGACTCAACCTGTTCACATGCCAGGTAGCCTGTAGATTTGTTATGCTTCGGCTAACTTATATCTACTAAATGCTGCAGCAGTCTATCTAAGGAAAAGATTCCCTTTTGTAATGTTCACATCCATGTATGAATAAAATCTATATGTTCATATTTCTGCAACTTTGCTGTGTTTAATGATATCTGTGAAAGGTCCTGCGAAATCTCAAGCCTAGTCCCCTTTCTTCCCCATTCTAGAAACTTGTGAAACTTACGGTTAATGCCACTCCAATCATATCTCACATGCATTTCAAAGTAGCAAATATTGGTGATAACTATCATTTCCTAAATTCTTGGAACAAAGAATATATAGCAGATTATTATCCAAACCAATCCCAACCTTAGAGAAAGAGCATGGAAAAGGGAATTATTACAGTAACATTGAATGACAATTCCTATCAACTTGATTCCTGCTCATTTCTCTGCAAGGGATTTGAGAAACATCTAAAGCTACTAACATGATCAAGGTATATGAAATCCATTTACATATTTTTGGTCTTATGGAGATGGATATGGCATAGACCATAGAGAACAATTAATAAATATAGGAAGAATCAATTTGTTCATTATTCACATTATCTCTATTACTCAAGGATGAAGCAAAGACATGTTTAGGTAGGATTGACAAATCAAAAACTCATTTGAGGATAAACTAGAAAGTTGAAAATTCTTGGAAGAGTAAAATTTTTTTATTTCCAGCCAGAAAATCTCCCATATTGTAGGTACATATTCAAAATGAGTCCACTATTATCCCTATAGATCCAAGAATAATTAATAACTTTGTCAATGTTGATTTCCAAGACATCTAAACGAGAAAACTAAGATCATAAAGCAAACACATGCATATGCTATATGGCGAGAAGGCTGAAGTGTATGAAGACTTAAAAATCATTATGGACAAATATGTTTTGCATTTTAATATGAAACATTTAGCCATTATTCTTGGGGTCTTGTAGATGGAATCGTTGATGTATTTTTATTTTAAATTGCAAAAGAAATTATGAAGTTGTGGTACAAGAAAAGAAGCTAACCTTATAAGGAATTGCAAATAAGAAGAATTATTATGAAAATGAAGAGAAATAAGAGGGAAAGAGAAAATACACTCTTAGAGAGGAAGATAAGACATGATCATTTATAATTTTACTAATGTTCACAAATCACCAAAATAGGTCAAAAGGAATAGAGTAAACAAGTCAAAATAGTAGTATGGGAGTGCCCTCGAACTCCTGATAAGTGCCAAAAGAAAAGAAATAGAATTGAAAATAAATATAAAAGTGATGATTGAGAAGGGGTAAACACTAACAGAGGGAAATATACTAGAATTAGCTTGAAATAGAAGTACATGTAGAGGTGAAAGAAAAAATGTCTGTCATCAACAATAATTGTGAATGTACCAATGCAATATATGACATTTCCCTTTGTGTAATGCCATGGAATGATAAATCCTAGTTGGGTGATCCTAAGAAGAGAATAGGAACAAACATGTGAAGCTCTCTTAACATTTGGGGCCAAAGAGAAAAATTTGTTGATAGGAAACTCACCACTTGCTATAAAATGGGGGACTTCTATGCATTGTAACAGATTGGGGCACATACATCTTTGTGACCATTTGCAAGTGTGACATCTCCCAATAAAGCAGGCAGGTGTGTACTGTCTCACTGACCTAATGTCCTCTATATCATTGGACGAAGTATCCAAATGAAAGAAGTGATGAACCTAGTGAAGCTAGGCCTAGATATGACCTATAACGTCTATCGTCTATAAGTGATCACTACTAAAATGGTCATGATATACAAATCAATATACAAATTTCTAGGTTTTTTCTCCTTTAAAATGGTGAAGATATACAAATCCATCTACAAATTTCTTGGTTTTGTCTCCTTAATTTTATTTCAAAACACATTTTAGATGAAAATAACATTAATATAGCCCCAAGTTCCAATAAGAGATGGAACTTGCTCAACAACTGTAGATTTGCTACAACCGAGAAAATGTTGTTTACCATTGAGACAAGTCCCGCTTGCAATTGAGACAACAATATTTGGAGGCAAAATGTGTATTGTTTGAAGGAATAAAGCGTGTTGTTATTATTTACGTCTCTTGCAGGTAGACAATGTTTTTTGGAACCAAAAAGGGTGTCGTTTGGAGTAGATTTCCTCATTTAAATACTATTGTTTGGTTGCATCTTTCTGGATTGGAGATTCAAGTGACTTGCAAATCAAGAATGGAAATGGTATTTAGTTCATAAAAAAATGTGCAGCTTTTCTTCATCACTCATGTATAATATGTAGAATTCCAATAAAGCATTTTTTGGACATTCTGAATAGTTTTTCGATTTCTTTATAACTTGAGTCCCTTCTAGCCATCCTCTAGCCCAGTCCCCTTGGTCCCCCATTCTAGACACTTTTGCAACTTAGTGTTAATTCCACTAAAATCATATCTCACATGCAGTTCAAAGTAGAAGATATTGGTGAGAACTATCATTTCCTAAATTCTTGGAACAAAGAATGTTTAGCAGATTATTATCCAAACCAATCCTAACCTTAGATCAAGATCATGGCAAAAGGAATTATTACAGTAACCTGAATGACAGTTCTTATCAACTTGATTCTTGCTCATTTCTCTACAAGGGCTTTGAGGAAAATCTGAAGCTACTAACATGATAAAGGTATATGAAATCCATATATAGGTTTTTGGTCTTATAGAGATGGATATGACATAGACACTTGAGAACCATTAATAAATATTTGGAAGAATCAATTTGTTCATTATTCATATTATCTTTATTCTTTAAGAATGAATAAAATAAATGGATAGATAAGATTAAAAAATCAAAAACTCATTTGGGGATATATGGAAAGCTGAAAATTCTTGGATAGATGGGAGAGGAAACCAAAAAATGGAAGAGTAAAAATATTTTTATTTCCAACCACAAAATCTCCCATATTGTAGGTACATAGTCAAAATGAGACCATTATTATCCCTATAGATCCAAACATCAAATATAACTTTGTCAGTGTTGATTCCCAAGACATCTAAAATAGAAAACAAAGATCATAAAGTAAACACATGCATATGCCATATAGTGAGAAGGCTCAAGTGTATGAAGATTTAAAAAATCATTATTGACAAACATGTTTTGCATTTTAACATGAAACATTTAGCCATTATTCTTGGGGCCCTATAGTTGGAACCCTTGCTGTCTTTTTCTTTTAAATTGCAAAATAAATTATAAAGTTGCGGCACAGGAAAAGAAGCTTACTTTATAAGGAATTTCAAATAAGAAGAATGATTATGCAAATGAAGAGAAAGAATAGGGAAAGGGAAAATACACTCTTAGAGAGGAAGATAAGACATGATCATTGATAAATTTACTAACATTCACAAATCAACAAAATAGGTCAATAGGACTAGAGTAAACAAGTCACAATAGTAGTGTGGGAATGCCTTGACACTCATGATAAGTGCCAAAAGAAAAGAAATACAATTGAAAATAAAGATAAAAGTGATGAGTGAGAAAGGGTGAATGCTAATAGAGGGAAAGATACTACAATGTGGTTGAAATATAAGTACATGTAGAGGTGAAAGATTAAATGTGTGTCATCAATAATAATTTGGAATGTACCAATGCAATATCTAATATTTCCCTCTGTGTAATGCCATGGAATGATAAAGACTAGTTGGGTGATCCTAAGAAGAGCATAGTAACAAACAAGTGAGGCTCTCCTAACATCCAAGGCCAAAGAGAAAAATCTGGTGATAGGAAACTAACCACTTTCTCTGAAATGGGAGACATCTATGCATTGCAACAAACTGGGGCACGTACATCCATGTGACTGTGTGGAAGTGGGACATCTCCCAAGAAAGTAGTTGGGTGCTCATTGTATCACTGAACTAATGTCCTCTATATCACTGGATATGGTATCCAAATGAAATAAGTGATGAACCTAATGAAACTAGGCCTAGATATGGCCTATAAGGTCTATTGTCCATAAGTGATCACTATTAATATGGTCAAGATATACAAAATCTATATACAAATTTCTAGGTTTTGTCTCCTCAATATTATTTGAAAACACAGTTTAGATGAAAAAACATTAATATAGCCCAAGTTCCAACAAGATATGGATACTTTTGTAACATATTTGAAGGAAAAAACCAATTCTCATACTCAAATACATAGAGAAAATCTGACGATATGAGGCTTTACAACATCTTATATTTGTCTCAAAGATACATTCCTTGAATCAAAGTTTTAAAAATCTAAAAACATACTGGGGCCAACCAAAAAACCAAGATGAAATACAGGTCAACTAAGAAAATGTATATGAAAATTTTAGTAAATGATGAATGAGAAATTTGAAAGGAAAAATAGAGGGTGGGTTTCATTAAATACCAATAAATTAATGTTTGGAGGAGGCACCCATTTTTCCTTTTTTTCTTGTTTTCCCTCTTATTTTTCCTGCACAGGGGGAAGTTGGGCATAACCAAATGATGGTTGGTCCAGATGGAAACCAGATGGTTGAAACCAACCTACAGTTTTGGTACAACAACTGGTGGAGACCTAGCCCGCTGTGAACTTGGTCTAGACTAGCTAGTTCCAATAACTTTGACTTGAATCTTTTATGATTTATAAATCCTCAAAGGAAAACCATTTCTTTCAAAAATGAAAACATATCTAAAGAAAGCATTTTCAAACCTACATATTCAATGGAAATTAATGATCCAAGCTTGCAAGCATATAACATCCCAACTTGTTCGAGAGCCCCCAATAATTCAATAGTGAGAATGGGATCATATAACAAACCAGTTGGCCAATTAACCATTTGACCATAGCCCCCTTTCTAAGGCACTCGAGTCTCACAATTTCCTAGTACATACAAAGTCACATTCTATGACTCCTCTACTTGTTTGTAAATTTAATTTGTGTGGATATATGGAAAGAACCCTAAAATAAAATTGTTCAACTTTTAAATTTAGATAGAAATTGGAAGTGTTAGTACCCAAAGTTTTAGGAGTTTTTTTAGTATTTAACTTATTCTTTAGGTTAGGTATTCAACCTAAATATAATAATAGGCATTGACTGGTCTTGCTCCATTGGCTAGTTTTGGCTATTTGCATATGTTAAAATTTCTCTCCTTTGCTATAAAAGGCCTAGTTGTTTAACATTTTCATGGATAGTCACCACAAAATCTGGCAACTACCCTTAATTGCAATTCATTGAACTGATATATTTCTTAACTTGGATGTGATTTCCACTATAGTAACTTTGTGAGATTTCTCTGATTTATGAAATTGAGATCAAAATGAAAATAATTTTGAAGCTATTACACCACTATAATTGCTCTAGACTTTAATTTGAGAAAATATACAATATGAAACACCGGTGCAACATGCCATAAAAGGATCAAAGAAATTAATAAAAAATATTACTATGTCTTCCATGACAGAAAAAAAAATATCTTCCATAAAATATTTTCTCCATGAACCTGATTTAAAATGAAGCTCTTCCCTTGACGCGCCCAGCCACAGACAGAAACAATGTTGATACACCCTTTGATTTGACTAGCTGAAGAGTAGTGAGGCCTCAGGTTCATTCTAAACTTTCCCTTCTCATCGTAGTACACTGACATCACCTTCCTATCTAGGCCAGTTGAACCTGTGATTGTAGGAGTCGAAGGACTTACAGAAGAGAGATCAAATTCCTTATACTTACACAATGTTGTGGGTGTTTAGAACCCCAGAATATGCATCATCTTTTCTACTGAGGACACAGAGAAGTAACACCTACTCTGTTGGGATCCTCTGAAATCAAACATGAGACTGGTTTAGTATGGTGAATATAGTGAAGATTTTTAGTTGTTGAGCTTACAGGATTTTCAGTCGCTAGGTTTAGATAAAAATGAATATGCATCATCTTTTCTACTGAGGACACAGAGAAGTAACACCTACTTTGTTGGGATCCTTTGAAATCGAACATGAGACTGGCTTAGTATGGTGAATATAGAGTGAGGATTTTTAGTTTTTGAGCTTAGAGGATTTTCAGTCGCTAGGTTTAGATAGAAATGAATTCATGATAGAGAAAAACTATTCCATAAAAAAAGTGTTTGAAAGTAGGTAATATGAGGGAATAAATAGTTGATTGTCATGAATTGGGTCAAAGATGGGTCAAATATGTGAAGATTTCAAAAGTGAGATAGTTCATTAAAAAGGAAAGATAAGGGGATATTTTTCAAATCTTTTTTATTCATCTTTCTAATATTTTATCTTGTTAAAATTAGTGATTGTATCCAAAGATGAAAAGGAAAGTCGATAAGAGAGAAATTGTATCCAAAGGTGCAGATGAAAGCTGGTAAGAGTAGAAGGAGGAGATATTGTAGGTGAAAACGATGCAAATATCACCTCTACTCTTGGCCTTTGAATCATTAGAAATAACCATATATCACCTCCACTTGTGTTTTCTTGTGCTACTTTTTGTCTACACATCTATTTCATGGAAGAGAGGCCTACATTCTATTTTTCATGCATGACATCTTTCTCTTTTCCCATCCAGATAAAACAATAAAAAACCTAGAGGTGGTTAAATTTTTAATCTTTATTCTACAAAGGGTAATTGTTACACCATGTCTAAAAGTGACTTCAATATGTTAAAGTGAACCTCCTCGATAAGTATCTGGGTCCATGTGGATTTTGGGCCTACCCCAATTGTTTCCCATTTATTTCTCCTGGCATGGCTTTTTTGAGGAGTAATGAGGACAATTGTCTAGATCGTGATAGACCTAACCATAAAGTTCTCTTTTCATGGGTTCGCATAGGTACCAGTGGATGAATGACCTATGAATGCATGTGACATAATTCAATTCATGTAAGATTAATTTGTCTTTTTAACTTGATATATATTTAAAGAAAATAAAGAACTTTTAATCTTTGAAATTTTAATCTAAATAATAAGAGAATGAGCATATTTTATACACCAAAATTGTGTATGTTCAATTTATTTAACAATGTAATAGTACATATATAAATAAATAAGAATTTTTTTGAGGTAGACGTGCTATCTTGGCACATTAAAAACTTGTTGAGCAAATTTCAATTATTCACTAGCTTAAAAAATCTAGTCGACCAAAATATTTCATCAATCCATAATCTAAAAACCTCCTAAAATCATATAAGAAGAATACACACGTTAGACCAACTCTACATCACAATTATTAATACATTAACAAACCACAAGCGTTTCATGTATGATCATAAGCATTATATAATATTCTATATGATAGGTAGGAGTTGATAATCCCAACTTTCACCCTTAGTGAGTTGGACATGTTGTTGTCTTTGTTAGTAAGTTTTCATCCTTATATTCCATTGGTTCAATGCATGAAATGCACTCTCCATCAATAAATTATATATAATCTAAATTGGCATTTGTGTTTCCATCCTCAATCATGTAGACATTACAAAATTGTCAACATCCACATAAAGGAGTGGAAATCCACCAAAATACATGGGTACCTAACTATTGCAACTATCGACCCACTAAAATATCCTTTGAGTACATGTCTCATTCATATTCTCAATGATATCCACCGAAATGTATAGGAAACTTTAGGTTTTTAGGCCTATCGTGCCCCGTAGGGTTTACAACCGACACAATCCACTCATAGAGAATTCCACTGACACGTGGCCCATACTCTATCAAGGGTTGTGTACTATATTAAACAAGTTATTTAGATGATCAAGGTCACATGCATAATGGCTATGGCATCTTACAAGAGTCATAAAATGATATTCCCTCTAAATAATAGGTAGATAGGTATGGTTACATACTATTTACATGCTCCATATAATGGAGACAATAAGTGCTAGCTTTTATAATATCACATGCTATTAGAGTACTCCTCCCAAGTACCAACTCTAGCTAAGATTAAGCTCAAAAACATCAATGACCAATACACATAATCTACACACACCATGTTAGACTTCCTCCAAATATAATATGTGATTCATCTTTCCATATGGTCCTGATTTTGATTTGATATAATAAAAGGTGTACCTTTTTTGTCCATCTCCAACCAATCTCCATTGCTACCACAAGGAATATTAGTGTCATGCTTTTGGATGAAATTTCAAAACTCTCTACTATGTCTAGAACATCATTATGTCCTCCATATTGGAAACTCATAATTCCAACTAAGAAATATCTACCACTCACACTCGACATTAAACAATATTGCTTCAATTCATCTTTCACTACTATAATAACCAACCACTATTTATTCATTGTAGAAACTTTCTAGCATCTCTACAACACATTCTTTATATATGCTCCTCCATTTTGATTTACTTATAGGATTTTCATCTCAAAGAAACATATGAATTGGAGGCCAATCATACATTTTGGCCAAATATTAGGACCACAAAAAATAGTCAAGAACTTATTGCACACTTGGGCCTAACATCAACCTATTGTATAAATGATGAACAATAGGGATTTTTATGAACATATTTCTATCTATCAAGACATTTATGTACCCAAATAATTCTCCCGCTAATTCTCTAGGAAAATGTTATAGATATAGTATGCGTCCAAATTGGCCTAGCACTTTATAACTACTAATCTAGGGACTTATGACACCACATTCATTAATAAACAATTAAAGGAGATACAACCTATTTTTATATTTTACTTTTAGACATAACATGCCATATCAAGCAAATCTAGGAATACCTTTTACATCAAAAGGTGTTCCATTGTAAGGTTACAATAATCAACAAAAGGTAATGGTACATGTGACTAAAGAAATTTTCCCCATTGTTTTCTCTAGGGTCATGAACATACTTGGTGTCTTCATATACATCTTCAAATTATGGATTCAACATTCATCTTGGATAATAATATGTTTCCTTTTATTTTTTATAATTATGGACTTTAACAAAATGATTGCACTCCCATATTGGGTTAAGTAAGCTCAATACACTTTTTAAGTTTTGACTTCAAGAAATTTTTATGACCACCATCAAAGCTATACATCAACACGTACAAATGGAATTTGATCTAAGGATATAATCATGCTATTAAAAAAGCATAAGGCTTTCTTATGATGGCCCCTAGGAGGACCTATTGTTGCTTCTCAAATTGTTGGAGGGCTTCTATGATGACATCTCTAACCGTGTCATTGATGTCATATAAGTCACCCTTCATCAATGTCATGGGGTTGAGCGAGGTCTTGGTTTCCTTGGATTTATTTCTAGACCCTCCCTTTTCTAGCTCTCTTGGGTGCTTAATATGGCTAGACATCTCCTAAGGGTCCACACCGTGCTACTATGTGTCCTCCTTTTCACTTTCGGGTGAAGGAAAAATGCACACCTTTTTCAAAGCCCCACTCTGCACCATCGGTTTGTTTTCCTACCTCCTTTCCTATTTGTTCTACCTGGGCCTTCTCAGCCTCCTTCTTCCTCTTTTCAACCAACTGCACCATCTTCAGCTTGGCCTCTTCCCTCTTCTTTTGTGTGGCGGACTTGCTTCCATCCACCGCCAAGTCCATCAAGGTGCGCAACTCTGCCGGCTATTTATCCAACACCGCATCGATGGCATCATTTGTGGCTAGGTACGACAAATCGTGCCACTTCTCTGTAGGGTCCTTTCATGCCCTGATCAAAATCTGATGGAAATCAGCCTTAAACTTAGAATAGCTCTATAGGTTAGCATATATTGTGGGCAACAATCGTAGCTTGCGATTGATAGCCATCCTGATATTCATTTCCATCAAGATCCAGAAGATCTTGCTATCTCGAACACGCTCCGCGTCCTTGGTCACCCACAAAGAAGCATACTTCTTTGCTTCAGGAAGGTCTGGCATGACTGAGGGGAAATGGCTCTCTACTGGTAGCTCCCATGCTATGAGCACAATCGACAGCAAGAGCCATGCATAGTGGAACATCTTGCTTTTCTCTTGCACTTCGCCACAGTTCACTGGGAACTCTCCGCGAAGGTAGTATGACTAGTTAAATTAGGCTCCTTCTACGCATTGTTATGTGAGAATGATGATATGCACTGGTACCTCATTAGCATGGCACTCCCGAATCACCTTTCCTTCACAGTAGGGTCACAGATGCTAGAGATAGCGTACAGATGCGGCTTCTTTACCAGTTTCAACTTCTCTTTCATTGATTCTGTAAGCGCCATCTTGCCACCCTTGTCACCAAAGATCATAGTTGGGTTTTCGCCTGTATATGGCAGGTGCATTATGTCGTGGATCAACATATCAATGATGGGTATTGGCTCCTCCATTCACAAACACCCATCATGTACCAAGCATAATAGCTTCTTGTTAACCAAAACTGTCACAGGGGTGTGGTGATAGTATGAAACCCAGAGCAAGTCGAGTAATCCTGCCTTTTCTACTTTTATGAGCCACTTTTGTGGCTCTAGTGAAGTCATCCTTGTATTCGTGTCTATGATGCAGCGCATTAACTATTTGGTAGCCAAGTGCGGGAACTTTTCATAGCCTGCTAAGTCCCAGTCTTTAAGCTTCAAAATCGATACACGTGCCAAACACAGACTGTAAAAAGTGATTTCATTTAGTAGAAAAGGGGTTTGCAGGGGAGTCTTACTTTCATCATTGTCCTCTGGGACCTTGGACATAGGTTCCCGTGGAAGGACATACTCCCGCAACCGTGTAAGAGGGTCTGCACCCTAGGCTTCAACCTCCTCTATTTCCACTCCCACATCCTCATAATCCATGGGGATGTCTTCGACATCCTCCTCTTCTACTTCTAGGTTTCTAGCCTTTCCTTTCTCCTGGGAAGTGGGATTTGGTGGGTTTTGTCTTGGTGACATGCACACCAATATGGCAGACTACTTTCCCTTCTTGTCTTTCATGGTCTCCTTGGTTGGGGTTGGCTTTGGTCTCAGTGTTCTCGGAGATTTAGGGACCTCTGCCAATACTTCGCCTATTTCCTGGGCAACTACTCCAGCCTCTCTCTCCATTCCTTGTGCTGGCTTCTCTACTACTTGTTTGATAACTTCTGGGGAGAAGACATGATCTTCTACAAGAATTCCTACGTGTGTGCTAGCAAATTCTCAAATACCCCAGAAACTATCAAATGATCATATTTCTCACGATTCATATGCGCTTGAGAGCTCAACCACTGAATACTCAAAATTCCAAGTGTTTTTCACTGGGCATCCACTTGTAATTTATAGGGCAATTTGAATTCAAATTCGACTGTTCCCCCCATAATAAGTTCATTAATGCCAGATTAGTGGCAGATTTTCAAAGATCTAAGCCATCAATTTCATCTTAAATGTCAGTCACCCGCTCTATTTGCCCTCACTTCTGTCGTCTTTTCATGAACAGTGACTTCAATAGTTACTTTCCAGCCAACCTGCACGATTTCTCCCTGTGTAGCGTAGCTCCCTTCGTGCTACTGCTCCCATCGCACAGCTCCACCACCCAGGTAGTGTAGTTTATAGTTTCGTGCCTCCATTCAGTTGCGTGAAGTGCTAAGACTGTGCCACTTTCATTTAGTCACATTGTTGGACCGCCAGTCTATGGCTTCAAGCAACTACCATTCACCTTTGTTGGGAAGGGTTCTCCATTTAACTTGACCAACTATACTTCTCCTCCATCCGTAATCTCCTTAATAACATAAGGCCCTAACTAGTGCATCCTAAATTTTCCAGGAAATTTATCAAATTTACTATCATACAACAAAATCAGATCATTTACCTTAAATGTGCGCTTCTTTGGGACCTACTAGTGAAATCCAACCAAAAATGTTTCTCTTTTGAGCTCATCCAACTGCACGAGCCTCTCTTCTAGGGCTTCGTGATCCGTCATACCTGTGAGCGCTACTATGTGTAGACTAGGCACGATGTATTCCATAGGCATTACGACTTCCACCCCATAGACAAGACTGAAAAGGGTTTGTCTCGTCAACTTCTTGCATGTCGTTCGATAAACCAACAATACTATAGGTATGCGTAGGTCCCAATCACTTCGCTGAGCATTAAAAACATTGGTCAGCGCATTTTCAAGCACTTTGTTGAATGCCTCCACTATCCCGTTTGCATGTCGGTGATAATGTGTGCTCTTCTGGCGATATACCTAAAATTCCTCCGTTAGTGCACTAATCGTCTCATTCAGGAAGTGCATACCACGATCACTCATCAAGATCAATGAACATCCAAATCGCTTCAGTACATGCTCAAATAGGAACTTTGCAGTCGTCGCACCCGTGCAATCCTTCACGGGTTGCGCTTCTGCCAAACGAGTCAAATACTCTGTCCTAGTGATAATGTACCTTGCTCCTGTCTTCCCTTGTGGCTGAATGGGTCCAAAAAAATCTATTGCCCACTTCTCGAAGGGTTGCAACGTCATTTGTGGATTAAAAGGCATTTCATCCCTCCACGATGGCCTACCCATTCTTTGACATATATCACACACCTTGCAATATACTTTTGAATCATGATGAAGGGTTGGCCACCACAACCCTGTGGATATAATCTTCTGCACAGTTTCTCTCCCTGCATAATGTCCTCCCAGGGTGCCCCCATGATCATCCATGAGGATGCTTCTTCTCCCGAACTCAGGTACATACCATCGCAATATCTCATCAGTACCCATTTTGTACAGATGCACAGTAATGGCAAAGAAATTTACCATGTGCAACACTAATTCCTCCTTTTGCTGGACAACGTATCCTTCCATTGCTATTCTCGTAGTTAGAAAGTGTATTATATCCTCAAAATGACCATCCACGACATGCACTACAAATAGTTGCACATCAAGAAATCCTTATCCCAATTTAGTAGGTTCCTCCCCTATTTTGATGTGTGATAGGTGGTTTGGTCCCTCGTTTAATTATCCTGGCTTCACAACAAGTTCAAAATTGTACTCTTGGAATAATAAGAGCCATCGGCAGATTCATCCCCCCAACACAAGCTTATCGACTAGGTATTTCATTGTGGAGTGATCCATATACATCTTAAAATGGCCTCCTAGCAAGTAGTGTTGGTACTTTTGGAATGCATACACCATAGCTAGCCCCTCGCATTCAGTGGTAGAATAGTTCTTTTCTGCTTTGGATAATCTATGTCTTGTGAACGCGATAGGGTGGTCCAAGCCTTTTCTGTGGGCCTACGTTAGTACTGCTCCCAGCGCTATACATGACACATCGACATGTACATGGAGCTCTTTCTTCTAGTCCGAGAAGACTATAATCAACGTAGTAACCATCCTTTATTTCAATGTATCCAAGCTCTTCTTATAGTCATCGTTCTAGCAGAACGTGACATCCTTCTCTAAAACATTTTCCATAGGCGTGGTGATCTAGGCATAACTTTTGATAAGCTTTCTATAATATCCCGTATGTCCCAGAGTAGCGTGCAACTCTTTCACACTACTCGGTGCTTCCAAGTTCAATATCATCGCGATCTTTGGGGGGTCTACCATTAGTCCTTGTCTGCAAACCACATGCCCCAATAGGTTCCCAAAAGGAATGCAAAACAGACACTTCTTGAGATTGAGCGCAATTTGGTATCTTCAATAGGTATCCAACATCAGGCACAAGATTTCTACATGGCGCTTAACCAGCCCAAATAGAGTCGAGCCATCAAAATATACCTCCAGGAACTTATGAATATATTCCTTGAATTCCACAAAAACCACCCACAAAAATATTGCAGGTGCATTCTTCAATCCAAACGGTATTATAGTGTATTGAAAAAACCCCACTCAGTTGAGAAGGTTGTCTTGCTCCTATCCTCTGGTGTGATTTTTATTTTGTGGTACCCAGAGAACCAATCAGTGAAGGAATATGCTTCCTTTCCGCCTACATTGTCTAACACTTCATCCCTGAACGGAGTCGGGAAAGGATCATGCGCACAAGCATCATTCAGTTTTCCTAGATCCATGCATATCCTTATCTCATCCTTCTGCTTCTTCTCTTGCACCACCATTCGGCTTACCTAATTAGATTCTTCCACAAGCTCAATGATGCTTACCACTAGCATCTTGTCTAGCTCTAAGCAGACGTTCTCCTTGTATTTCGGATTAATAAGGTAAGGCCTTTGCTTAACTGGCTTCATGTTAGGCTTTAACATGATATTCATCATTCCTAGGTCCCCTATTATTCCTTTTAGATCCATAAAATTGGTAGGAAATAAGTCTTGGTATTCACGGAGTAATTTAGCAACCTTATCCACCATCGCATCATACCAGTAGTCTCCAATATTCGTGAATTTGGGTTCTACCTTTGTACCAATGTTCACTTGTTTCATTTTCAATGATGCGGCTATGTCAAGGTTCTCAATCTGCAGTCCTTGAACTGCGCGGTGGCCTTTTATTTCTGGAATTTTAATCTTTAGCGGATCCTCATCCTCTTCTTTAGCAGTTACGTTATAACATTCTAGTGTGTGACTCAGCTCAGTAGCCCATTCAGGTTGAATTAGGTCTAAAGGATCCTACTTGTTGGCTTGAATGAGTCATCAGGGGGAAAACCCTGGGTTCAGGCACAGGAAGCTGATAGTGGTCCACTATAGTCTAGTACAACGCTGACATTTTCACCTTACCCCGAAGGGAAAGGATTCTTACCCGAGGCGAGCCATGACCAAAAGGGAAAAGGGTTTAGCATGGGGTCAAAGGAGTATCCATTGGGTGCAGTAAATCACACACACATATATCCATTATATTGAAAACAAAGATAAAAACATCCTTGAATCATACACATATATCCATTATAGGGAAAACAGAGATAACAACATCCTTGAATCAATCTATGAATTAAAATCTCCATGCAACTTATAGGCTATTCAAAGTTTTAATAGACACACTAAGCACGAGGCACAAATACATCAGAAGTCACAACCAACATCGGCTCTGTCTTATATTAAAATTGACATGAAATATTACATTATGATCCGAAATTTTCCATAAACATTACATAAAGTACCCGACTGAGTCTCTCAGGTTCAGATTGGTTTCACAACCAAGTCCCTCAGATCCCAACACTCTTTCATTCAGCATCTGCAACTGCGTATCCCTTCACCTACTCTTGGCTACAACTGACACCTTCTTTTGCTAGCAGGTCCAACAACAACCTTTTTCCTCTCAGGTCTTCCCCTTTATGTCCTTCTCGGTTGCCTGGACTGCTAGTTCTCGCTTCACTGTTTTCTCCCTTGGCTACTTTTGTGCCTTCCTGCCTCCTTGGCTACCTTTTCTTTCTGCCACCACCTTGCCACCACTCCTATGAAACTTTTCGTTCCACCACCCAACCATTACTTCCATTTGTTTATTTCCCGCCCTTCAGTTAGTCAAAACTAGTCAAAACCTTTCAAAATTAAACAAAGGCCTCAACAAGCCCCGACCACAATTTCTTGACTTATCCCCGAGTCAAGTCATTTCGACCTCTATTGTTCCTATTGTTACTTCCATGTGCTCTACATCTAGTGGTTGCATTACTACCAGATAGAAGTGAGTGGACCTGCTACAATGGTAAAGTGAACTATGGGGGGGTTGGAATAATGCTAGGGTTTGGCGGCACTGCGAGCTTTATAGGGAGAGTTGTCAATGTTGGACATGGGATCCCACAAGGCACATTTTGGGGCTTAAAGACCATGTTTTGACTAAGTCTAATGTAGAGACTTTGTGATCTGTGTGCATGGAGGGTGAAGTTGTAATTGAGTCATAGGGTTTTCTGCCCTTACTTTTGTAATGTAATGTCGACTTGAGAGTTCTACCCATGGTCCATGGATAATGAGATTGTATAAATAGAGCAAGGCTCTAAGTTGTAAAAGAATCGAATCTAATCTCATGGAAGAATCAAACATTCTAATTTGAAGTGTAAATTCAAGTCTTTGGGTCGTAGAGTAGGAAAAGGATCTTCAACTTAGTGCGTAGAGGCCTAGTAGTCCGCAGCTGAGTGCGTGGACCCTTGCAACTGAGTGCGTAGTGCAAGCTTATTCTGTAATCTTTGGAGAAGTAATAAAGAGAAGCTTTACATCATTTATGTGTATATTTCATTGTTTTTTGCATTGAATGTATTGAGTATACTTTCCATTTATGTTGTTTATATGATGCGCGAATTTATATGAATGTGTTGATAAAGCAAAATATAAGATAAAGTCTCTGTTTAACGTGAAGATAACTAATTGTTATAAGTAGATAAGTAAGATATGTGGTATAACATGGGGAAATAGCATAGGTCACTACTTTAGCTATGTGAAAGCACCTTCATCCCTGGTTAGGGCTGTGCGAAGGTGAGTATAACAGAGCATGAAGGCCTTGTAGGTCAGGAAAGTACGCAAAGTAACTTGCACAAAGGTATTCACACTTGGACTAAATCGACCCCTCAGAAATCTCAACGGTGTGAAAACTTGGTTCCAGCATCCCCCCATATTGCTTCAGGTGAGACCTTAGTCCATGCTCCACGGGCTATTGCTGAAAGGGCCAGTAGTACAGGGAATTGTTTGGCTAAATAACTCCGAACATGGGTCAGGTCGCATGAAGCCAACAAATGGTTCTATTGCTAGGACCGGAATCTACATAGAGATGTCTGATGACATATCATTGGAATCCAAATAAGAAGGAAATTGAAGGTTGGTTGAATAGGATAATTCATGAGTTTGTGGCGCAAGAGAAAAAAAATCTTTGGCAATCAGAGGAAGAGTGGTTAGACTGCTACATGTACACAGAGATCCAAAATATCTTCTTCGCATATTTCCCTACTCAGCTGTATGAGTGGATCGCGAAGCTAACAGATAGCCAAGGAAGGTGGAAACTCGACAATCCTATTGTGTGGACCCTAGAGTTGGTACGTAGATTGGACACATCACAGGATAAGATCACGCGTGCTGATGATCATTGGCTTGATCAAATTATAGGACAATTCATTACTAAACTCGCGGTAGACAGTTGAGTTAGCTATAGCGAGGAAAAGCGATGCTTTCTCAAAGGACTATGCACGAATTTATATGAATGTGTTGATAAAGCAAAATATAAGATAAAGTCTCTGTTTAACGTGAAGATAACTAACTGTTATAAGGAGATAAGTAAGATATGTGGTATAACATGGGGAAATAGCATAGGTCACTACTTTAGCCACGCGAAAGCACCTTCATCCCTGGTTAGGGCTGTGCAAAGGTGAGTATAACAGAGCATGAAGGCCTTGTAGTTAGGAAAGTACGTGAAGTAACTTGCACAAAGGTATTCACACTTAGACTAAATCAACCCCTCAAAAATCTCAAGGGTGCGAAAACTTGGTTCCAGCATCCCCCCATATTGATTCGGGTGAGACCTTAGTCCACGCTCCACGGGCTATTGCTGAAAGGGCCAATAGTACAGGGAATTGTTTGGCTAAATAACTCAGAACATGGGTCAGGCCCCATGAAGCCAACAAATGGTTCTATTGCTGGGACCAGAATCTACATAGAGATGTCTGATGACGTATCATTGGAATCCAACTAAGAAGGAAATTGAAGGTTGGTTGAATAGGATAATTCATGTGTTTGCAGCACAAGAGAACAGAAATCTATGGCAATCAAAGGAAGAGTGGTTAGACTGCTACCTATACATAGAGATTCACAAAATCTTCTTCGCATCTTTCCCTACTGAGCTGTATGAGTGGATCGCGAAGCTAGCAGATAGCCAAGGAAGGTGGAAACTCGAAAATCCTATTGTGTGGACCCCAGAGGTTGTACGTAGATTGGAGACATCACATGATAAGATCACGCATGCTGATGATCATTGGCTTGATCAGATTATAGGACAATTCATTACTAAGCTCGTTGTAGACAGTTGAGTTAGCTATAGCGAGGCAAAGCGATGCTTTCTCAAAGGACTGTGAGGTAAGTACGTAAAGTCTTTGAATACTTGGATTAAATTGTTATTGTGTGAAAAGATGGTCATGAAATTACCTTGATATATGGAGGTATGTGAAATGGAAAAACCTACAGAAACAAAGGAAGTAAGGGATTAGAGAATAGCCCTTTGATTTCACCTCTGTGAGGAGACGAGGAAGAGCTCGTGACAGTCTCGTTGTGAAGTGTGATCAATTTGATAAGGTAGAGGATTCCGCACATACCACCCCCACTCGCACTGCCACTAGCTTCACCACCTTCACCTCCATATTCACTCGTACCACCTCTACCACCAACGCGAGTCAATATCGCAAGCGTGATAAAGTTTCCTGTGTTCAAGGGAGTAGAAAATGAAGATTCAGACCAGTTTTGGTTCGTGATAAGGGCTATATGGGAGGGAGTTACAAATGATAATATAACGAAAGTGACGTTGGTTAGTGTTCTGTAGGATCGCACGCTAGCCTGGTATATTAAGCATTCTAATGAAAATTCGAATATGTTGATCGCGGATATGCAAATTGCATTGAGTAGAGAATTTAGTAGGCCAAAGTCAGACATGCAGTTGATCATTGGGTTCAAAGAGATCACAATGATACCAGGAGAGACTCCTTGGGAGCTGGATCAGAGGTTGAAGTGCATGATTCATGAAGCTAATATGATTTTGACGGATGGACAGCACCGCGATTGGTTTGTAGCATTGCTAACGTCGCGTTTGAGGAATGCGATGTCACAACATAGGCTAACGACTCAGGCAGAGGCCTTGGAGATCACGATGAGGTTGCATGAAACCCCGATATAGGATCCTAACTTGGTAGTTCAATAGATCCAAGCGTAGTTGAAAAACTTATGCCTTGAGATGCAAAGTCTGAAACAGGACATGACAGCTCGACCGGAAGTGCACGAAGAGGTATGGTGCATTAAATGTAAGGGTCACGGTCATGACAAGGACCACTGCCCAGTGTTTGTGAACTACCTTGCAGGAGGAGGACAATGTTGTTAAGACTGAAGACACAAGCATAACCTAGCGCAACATTTGCTTGGTGGTGCAAAATTTTTCAAATAGGAGGAAAGCATGCTACGAACAAGTACCATTTGTTACAGAAGTACATGTAGAATTCACAACAGTTGTTATGCAATTTTTGTAGATTGGTTGGGCATGATGAGCGCACTTGTAGAAGCTATGAGCTGATGATAGATAGAACTCCTGCCTACAGTGTTCACATTGAATTGTGGCCCCTTGACCAAAACACAAGAGTGGCACGAACGAGAGCGAGGTGGAGGAGGACCTGGAAGAGGTCACGAACAGCTAATATGTTATAATTACGGAGGGCCAAGACATTATGCCCATGATTGTATGAATCCAATGCATCCATCATGTCTATATTGTGCCTTGTTTGATCATGAAATGGAGGATTGTCCTACGCTGATAGCTAGGATACACGACAAGGGAGCACTACCAGCTCCCCTGACTCAGAACCTACAGATCATGAGGTCTGAGCTACACAAAGAAGATCCAAATGTGAACATTGTGCTCCGAAGTGGAATCACAATGGGAGATGATAAAGGCAAACAACCCGAAGATAGTATTTGGGTTCGCAAGGCTCCAATGAAAGAAGTGGAGTTTGATTTGGAGCGTGCTAAGGAAACCTTCATGGAAGCTAAGAATAGCTTCGTTGATGCCTCCACTTCAAGAAGAAAAGATAGATTGGAGCTGGAAATGGACCCATCTATGGTTACAACGTTCCTAGAAACATGCATGAAGTTACTATGTGATAGTGAGGTTATAAAAGAACTACACGAACTCATTAATAGATGCACTGGGACCACGCCAGGAGAACCATGCGTAGCTCGAAAGATTGAAAAGAATGAAACGAGGACTGGAAGAGAAATGAGGGTGACTGCACAAATTGGAGAATATGAGATGGACCAAGTACTTTTGGATTAGGATTGGATGTGAACGTTCTACTGAATCTGACATAGGAGCACATGGGAAGGCCTATGCTGCAATGGTCTCCTATTCGGCTATGAATGGAGAATCAAAAAAAGATAATATGTATGGGGAGATTGCAGGGAATCACCGTTGATATTGAAGGAGTGAGCACGCTAATGGACTTTGAAGTAATACAGATTGTTGATGACAGCAATCCCTACCTCGCACTCTTAGGAATTGATTGGCCCACTGACATCAATGGGGTGATAAATCTAAAGAAGCGCAAGATGACTTTTGAGAACAAGTCTCTACACGTAGTTATACCCTTAGACCCTGTGGAAGGATCACACTACATCGAGCAGGTGCATGACTATGAAAGCGACGACAATTTGGACTGCATCTACAAGATAACCACATGAGAGAAATACTGGGTACATCCCATTGCAAAAGCTCCTGTACATCAGATTCTGATGATGAGATAGAGTGATGGCAAAACCGGTTACACGAGGTGACCATGCTGAACTGTAATATGATGACAAGATCATTGCACTGCGTATCAATGAAAGTGAGGGATCTGCCTACTTATGATGGGTTAAGTGAGGTAGATTCTTGCTTGGACAGTTTTGAAAGGGAGGTGCTGAAACAACAACGTTTCGAGGCTTTGAAGTGGGTACTTCACACTACGCCAACGAGGTGGCTGGGTACGCACCAAGGAAGCTTTGAGGACTGTCTCGAATGTAGAAGAATGATGTGCATGCATTTTGGGAAGCCTAAGATGTGACTAACAGATAAATACAATGGACGAAATGGTCTATGCGTGCATCTGTCCAGCTAGGTACAAGCATATGTTAAACAGCCTGTGTGGATGAACATGAACTTCGCATTGGGGAATATGGTCAATAAGCATGCGTTGGGGGAGAAATTGTGTGAACAATACCTCAATTTAGAATGATTGAATGTGGAAAAAAAAAGTGCGCAGTAGGTTACTGACGCAGAATGATTTAACAAAGTGTGCGAAGCACTGAACAAGGTATGTAATGCACAACGAAGTGATTGGGACTTGTGCATACTAGTAGTCTTATGGGCCTATAGGAAAACGTGTAAGAAACTAACAGACATACACCTTCTAGGCTGGCTTATGGAGCAAACAATGAAATGTCACTGGAGTATATTATGCCTAGTCCATGCATAGCAGCGCCCGTGGATATGATGGTTCGTGGAAGCTTAGAAGAAGGGATCACGCAGTTGGATGCAGAAGAACACTTGGGACCTAATGAAGAGATCCAATAGGGTGATCTTAGGCTCCAAGAACCCATGTAATATAGAGTGCGTTAAGGGAGAAAAGCACTCTGGTGGAAGTGGAAGTCAAGAAGCTTGAGGAAGGAATAAAGAAGTATTTTCTCTATAATACAATTATGGTGATAAAACAGGATGCGCACAATTACATTGACTAATTTAGGGACTACCACCGAGAATTGATCAAATTATGCCTTGGATTAGACCATATATTGCTAGAGGGATTACCGATGGTGGTGTGATGTAGATGGTGAAGTGCGCGATGCAGAAAGTAAAGTTAAAAGGTGGACTTTTCCCATGATGTAGAAATTTTGAATAATAAACACATATTCAATGGATATTATCCTAATCATGTACTATTACGGTATACATACACAATACATAAGCTCCTCTACGTTGATCATCAATATAGCAGCATCAATAACAATAAAACATCAAGAGCATGCACACATTAACACACTATGTAACCCGTGGAAAGCTTACAGATGAAAACTCCACACTATTTGTATATTAATGATTGAGAACATGTCACATTACAACAGTCAATACTTCTCACAAGTATCTAGCACTATATCCACCTGTTACACACAATACAGCTCAGATCTGATCTCCAAATCTATTCCACTGCTTGCCTACCTCCACTGCTCAATACCTACTCAAGAATGGATGAGAATGGTTGAACCAAACTCGTATTTAACTCAAAAGAATCACTCACACTGGGAATCACATGAGCAGAGGCTATAATCACTTGGTATTGGCCAATTCTCATTGGCATATCTCAATCTCATTGATTTTACAAATCCTCATGTACAACTATAGTCACAACTGATAGCAATCTGATCCTCTAACACCTGTCCTTGCTGAAATGAACATGCACTGACATGCAACTGAGTTCACTGATATATTGTTTAGTTGCATTACGAGTTAATAATTAGTTTAACAACTCATCATTAGTCTATTTGCAGTTAGACTAATTACAACTAGTTTAACCAAGTCAAACTGAACACAACTCCATCAACTCCGCAATCAACTCCACCAAACTCAACTGATTGAGTTCTAACTGAAGTCATGCCTACAACAACTCAACTGACCCACAAAGAAAATTTATTTCCTTCTAAAAGCTGCATGTGCCACATCTGTAGCTCAAACTGAAGTGCTCCAAGAGAATAAGATAAAGTTTATAGTCTAAATATTATTATAAGCTAATAATATTTGACTGCTCTATAATTAGACTTGACAGTGTCACCGCTATAATTTAAAAATAGAAGTCCATATATTTTTGCCAACTTGACCAATCATCGATAAATAGCATCCTAAAACTCATAGACATGGTCCATATGTCTAAAAATAGACATAGTCTAAAAATAAATTTTGTGCCATAATTTGCCTGCGGGCCCACATAGTGAAGGTGACTCTTTTCACTAAGCTCCATCATCTTGTTGCAATCTCAACACATGAAAAGTGATTTATGATCGATGGAAGACATATACAAGATGCCCGACCACCTGGCTAACCATGGGAATCACAGTCTTAGTGCTCCAGGTAGTTGAAAGGAGGTGTGGGACTAAAAACTACCCTGCCCGAGAGGTGCACGATGATGGGAATGTACGTAGGAGCGAAGTGTCACAAGGTCAGCGATAATGCAAGGGTGGCTACGCTGCTACACGGGTTCACTGGAAAGTAATCGTTATAGTCACTATTCGTAATGTGATGCTTGGTTTGAGACCAAATGGAGTGGGTGGCGAGCATTTAAGGCAGGCTTTAAGGGCTAGATTTGGGAAAATCTTCCGCCAAGGGAGCATTAATGAATCATATTTGGTGGGAACGGTCATATTCAAATTCAAAAGGTTCTATAAATTGCAAAGGGATGCCCAACAAACAACACTTCATCATTTGAGAATTCAGTTGTCGAGTGCCCAGAGTATTCTGAAATGAGACCTGATTAACCTATTGAGAGCGTTGTTTGAACACCTGGTGGAGAAATTCAGAGATTTCTGGACAAACAAAATGACAACATCTGGAGAAGCCAGGGAAATTGGAGAAATGACCATCGAAGAGGCTACGCAGGCCATGACAGTAGAAGACACCCGTGAAAGTGTCAGGATAGTCATGGAAATCCCTAAATTACCACTCATGCCAAGGCCCAAAAAAGATAGTCAACCTATGATTCTGGTGCGCATGTCCCCTCGAAACCCGTTGAGAACTAAATTAACCATGGAAGAAGAAGGGAAAGTGGTTAATTTGGAAACCGTTGAGGAGGAGGAAGACCTTGAGGACATCCTGATAGAAGAGGACAAGGACGAAGACATGCAGGAAGAAACCAAGGGTGCAGACCCTCCAACCAAATTCCCCGTGTATGTTCCTTTGCGGAAGGGAAAGGAAAAGGTGCACAAGGACCTAGATGACAACAAGAGCTCTCTATAAACTCTACTGCTATCTAACGATATCATTTTTGAAGGATCACACTTTGGATAGGTGCCGAATTTGAAGTTCGAAGATTAGGATCTTGCAGACCATGAGGAATTCCCTCACCTGGAAACCACGCAACTCATGAAGCCAAAGAAAAGCACTATGATGGGAGTTTTTGAGTTGGAGGCACACAAGTTGTTACACAAAGTAGAGAAAGTAGGGTTGTTGAGCCTGCTCTGGGTGATGCATTACCATCATGCCCTAATAACTATATTTGTCATCACGTAGCTTCTTTTCCTAGTGCATGATGGGTGTTTATGGTTGGAGGAGCCCATCCCCATCACAAACCACCTGATCCATAGAATTACCTGACTCCTTTGTAAAGGGGAAGACCTAGCAGATATTTCAGAGGGTAAAAGTAGTGACTTGGCCATCATGGAGGCCATGGAAAAGAAATATAAGCTGGAGAATAAAAAGAGGGGCTACATGATCTCCAATATCAACAACAAGGCATTCAAAGTTGTGACTCTGATACTGGCAGGTAAGGTCATGCAGAAGTGCCACACAGATGAGGTGCCTGTGCCGGTGGTTGCACTTGCTGAGCAGTGCGCAGAAGGGGTCTAATTTAACTGGTCTGAATTCTTGTGCAAGGAGTTCCTCGAGAATTTATGTGAAGCACAGGAACAGGGGAAAACCTTCCACTATGCATGGCTTCTACTGTCCATAGTGTTGGTGGCTGGGGAAATACCTGAGGGCAACTAGTTCCCCACAATTGTGAGGGATTTCCTAGAGGCCGCAAATTATAGTTCGCTATGGGCCACTAAAGACACGCACCAGATCCGAGATAGTCAGATATTCTAGGTGGTAATGGAGATGAAACTAAAAATGGGGATTAATTGCAAGCGATGTTTATCGCCCATTATCTATAAGTGTCTACAGAGCTTCACAAAGTTTAAAGTGGACTTCCATCACGTCTACATCAGGGTGCACAAGGACCCCGCGCAGAAATGGAATTAGCTCCCATACCTTGCCATGAATGATGTCATATTCCCCATTGTGGGTTCATAACCACCAGAGTGGCACACTCCAACCATCTCCGTGATAGAAATAGAAAATTCTATGGAATAACGGAAGAAGGAGAATGAAAAACTGCGGATAGTGCAGTTGGTAGAGAAGGGAAGAAAAGAGGTCATAGAAGCTGAGTAGCAACAGGCAGTATAGAAGGAGCATGTGGGCCATAAGTCGCCCTCATCCGAGGACAAGCCCGACATAGATGAGGGTGGTGCGACCCCAGAAACAACATCTATGTAGTTAATGTCCCAGTGCCCAAGAGAGCAGGTGGGGCCAGGAAAGAAGTCGGAAGCATCTAAGACTTCTTTCAACCCGATCACCCTCACAAAGGGTGATCTACACAATATAGGGGAGACGGTTCGCGACGTCACCATGGAGTCCCTCCAGTAGTTGGCAAAGGAGAATGAGATTGTGTTGGGGGACCTCTAAGAATAGATTTAGGAGTTTTAGGTGTGCACTCCTTAGGCTAGTACTCTCTTGACTAGTCTCACAGTAGAAACGACTGCAACTAAGGAAATGTTGCATGCCCACACGACCAACAAAATAGTTCTACCAGAGGGGGCACTAGTTATAGAGAACGAGGTCGAGAGGCCTACAGTCAATGTGTTGAAAGGAGTAGGAATCAACATGGCTGCGCTCCCTCGGGAGGTGCTCTATGTCCTGCAGGACAGAGTGGCTACAGAACTACAGGCTAGGGAGGGCCATGTCCTACAAGTGTTAAGTGAACAAAGAATCAACATGGAACAACTGAGCCCACAGTGTGACAAGGTAGTGGCGTGGAACCGACAGATGGTGCAGTTGGTTGAGGAGGTCTATCAGATGGTCCTTGAATTGGCCATCCTAGCAGAGGCACCAGTAGAGGCGTGCATCCGAAGGTTAGAATTGGGGGTGTGCAAGGCACAAGAAGAGATGGCCAAGGTTCAGATGGAGTTGAACCTTTAGATAACAAAGCTTTGGTTGAAGATGTAGCCTTCAACTCCTCCACAGGCAAGGGAACAACGCGCGAGTTACATCAAGGATGGAGGAGATCAATAGTGCAGTGAAGGACTGCACCAAAATGTTGGAAGAATCATTCGAGGTCCTGACCACTCTACAGGAGGACCTAAAAATATAGCACTTGGAAACAGAGGTGTGTGACCTACGGAAAAGATATGATAATATAAAAGGGACCATGCAAATGGTGGCCCTTACACAGAGACTTGCGCGGATGCAACAAGCAAAAGTGCTTAAGGAACAAGTAGATGTGGTGCGACACAAAGAGTTGATTCTGAAGGTTCACATCCAACCACGGATTGATGAGGCATTCATCATCACAACAACAATTAAAGGAAAGCTCACGCAGATGCAAGGAACACAGAGGTAGATACAGGGAAGCAGTTCAGGTACAATAGTCTCTGAACAACGCATACAGGAGATATCGTAGGCAGCCACTCAGTGCGCAGCCAACCTTGCAACAGTTTGAGTAGATTTGGGAGGTCTCCACGTGAAGATCCGCACACCAACAAAGTGACTCAAGGGCGAGTCACGATGTTTGTGTTGGGGTCCTGTTTGGCGCGGGATCCCCCAGAGCAAGTTTTGGAGAAGTTTTGACTAAGTCCGATGTAAAGACTCCACGATCTGTGGGTGGAGAGCATGAAGTTGTAATTGAGTCATAAGGTTGTCTACCCTTACTTTTGTAATGTAATGTCAGATTGAGATTTCTACCCATGGTCTGTGGACCATGGGATTGTATAAATAGAGTGAGGTTCTAAGTTTTAAAAGTATCGAATCTAATCTTATGGAAGAATTGAACAGTCTCTGTTGAAGTGTAAAGTCGAGTCTTTGGGTCGTAGAGTAGGAAAGGGCTCTTCAGCTGAGTGCACAGAGGCCTAGTAGTTCACAGTTGAGTGCGTGGACCCCTGCAGCTAAGTGCGCAGGGCATGCTAAGTCTATAATCTTTGGAGAAGTAATAAAGAGAAGTTTTACATCATTTATGTGTATCTTTTAATGTTTTTTACATTGAATGTATTGAGTATAATTTCCATTTATATTGTTTATATGATGCGCGAATTTATATGAATGTGTTGATAAAGCGTATATAAGATAAACTCTTTGTTTAATGCGAAGATAACTAATTGTTATAAGTACATAAATAAGATCTGTGATATAACATGGGGAAATAGCATAGGTCATTGCTTTAGCAGCATGAAAGAAACTTCAACCTTGGTTAGGGTTATGCGAAGGTGAGTATAACAGAGTGTGAAGGTCTTGTAGGTCAGGAAAGCGCACGAAGTAACCTGTGCGAAGGAATTCAAAGTTGGACTAAATCAACCCCTCAGACATCTCAAGGGTACGAAAACTTGGTTCTAGTATCTTCCCATACTGCTTCGAGTGAGACCTCAGTTCGTGCTATGCGGGTTGTTGCCGAAAGGGCCAATAGTACAGGGATTTGTTTGGCTAAATAACTCTAAACCTGGGTCAGGTCCCATCAAGCCAACAGGAAAGTACAGTTCAGTCCTTTCCCCCTGCCAAATTGTATCCAAGTGTCTCCTTGCTGGTGGTTCCAACCCAAGCATTGGTGATGTACTCTCTGTTGGTGGCATTCCCATGGTCGAGGTGATGCCCTCTGTCTAGCCGTCCAACTAAACTTCTGCTTCTGCAATAGTCCTTCTGTGACCGAATAGGAGGATCTCAGACAGGGTCGTGGAATTGGAAGCGGTTTGAGGGGAAGACTCTCGGGACTGATGTAATGTGGTGGATGTAGTGGCAAGGATCTCTTTGACTATGGTGGTTGCAGGGATTAACTGCTTGACCTCAACACTGAGGTTGATGATTGGAGCTGGCGGGTTAATTCTCAGCTTTTTAGCTGCCAAGCTTTTGGCAGCCTGTGCTTGGATGACTCGCTTTTTTTGAGGTTTGGGTACCGTGATCTGGAAGGGAGCCTAAGCTGCTCTAGAGGGAAGTGCCATAGTGAGTGGTGGCGTTATAATGGGGGAAAGCATGGTGGAACCTTGAAAGTGCTTAGGATAGTTACTCTCACCATGGTCGAAGTTGGCGACTGTCCATCTTAGCTCGAACATCTTTTCCTCCATTTGGAGCAGCATCGGCTGGAGTACTTCGTCGGTTGCCCACTTTCGACTGGTTTCTACCCCATCTCCCTCTCATCCCTATGGCATCAAGGCTCTGAAAAGGTACTTGCGTTTCCCTTGTCTTACCTTGCAGGCCACTCCTAGCCAGGACTCCACCTCTCTGTGTAACGCTTCCTCCATTAGGCTAAACCTATATAGCCTCAACTTAAATGTGTTCAGATTGACACACCATGGTCTTAGGTAAGTGTGCACATGGGAGGTGCCAAACCTGAACTGGTCTGAGAATTCATCCAATAGAGCCTTGGGTATTATCTTAGTGGACCGAATGGTGTTCAACATATGCTTGTACCAGCCCTTAAAAGATCTCTCATTTATTTCCTTTGTGTTGCGATCCCATGATGCCTTCCACGATTCATACTAGAGCACAATTGGTTGGTCTTCGTTAATGGTTTCCAAGTGCCTCTCTTGTGGTGGCCTCCATTTCCACATTGCTAGTGCCATTAACAAGTATTCGAACACAAACCTAGTTCTCCTCCTATACACATCTTCACAAGCCTCAAATAGTTCATTGAGCATGAAGGCTGACCAGTTGAGTACTTCTCCTTGGTAGCAGTGTTCCACAACTGAAATGGTGTCCAAGGTGCACTTGTTCCTTGTGAAGTCCTCATTGTTTTACCTACAATGAGGTAGCAAGAAAACATGATATTATCCTTGTTAATCTTGTTCAGATTTGCGTCCCTCCCACCTCGCTCTGTCCCGTATGTGGCATAGATGTTGTCGTCCGTCTATTTCTTTCCCCACTTGACCCTGGCTTGGAACACTGTGTTGACTACATTTCCATCTTCGGCTAGCCCATTGAGTCGATTGAGTCAATTGATATCCTCCAATGGGTGGGATATTCCTTATCCAACCATAACGACCCTCCATGAATCCTGCTTGCCGGAAATTTTGTGTACTACATGGCGACAAATTGGGTGGCGAATACATGCAAATTTCTTCAGTGGAATAGTGTGGACCTATGTATCCCCCTGAACTATTCTCTAGTTTTGGAGGTCCTGGTACCATCCTCCCTTTGAAATTCTTCTACATGCACCTCCCTTTTCATGGCCAGAAACTGGAAACCATATATGAAGTCATTATTGATCAAATTCAACCTATCATAATTTTCATACAGATCATCCGCTACTTCAATTCATGCATTGAGAATGTTCTATGGGACTGATGTTATTCCTTTCAACATCACTTTTCTTCTGTGGTAAACTATCTGCACTGGACGTTTCTTTCTTCTTATCCTCTGCCCCTATTCTTTAGAGCGATCCTAGAAATCTTCTGTGATTTGAAATTCTAGAGTCCCCTACATCCTCCTGTGATTTAGGTAGCCAACTCTGACATGACGTCCCTGAATGACAAGGCTTTAAAAACTAATTACTCTGGTGACATTTTCATGTATTCTAGCTATATCCTTCCATCGTCGGCTGACTTGGATGTGACAACTATGACGTGGTATGGAAAGTACAGAGTGGGTTTCATGGCGTATTTATTTTTCTGTGATGGGTTTATTTAGTAACTAATTCTATGCTTAATGGGAAAGATATCGCGACCCTATCTTGACAGTTTCCTTACTAGTTACTTTATCGGGAAATAACTACTAATATAGTGGATGGGATGGATACTTGTGTGGTCTTCAATTCTGGAAAAGGTTCGGGTCTACGTGTATTTTGTTGATTAGGATGACATGTGTGGCGACTATCTCTACTAAATAGGCATAACAATCTGACCACTAATGCTACCCAATCTCTGCTGACTAGGCCTACCAACGTGACCACTAATGCTACCACCCCAACCAAAAATGAGTTGCGACATACTAAGCCTTGCCGAAACCTTATTATCTCGAATATATATTTTTTTTAAACTTGTGGAAGGGATTAGGCACATGCCATTCACCCATCCTTGCAGTAGGACTCCATCCAGTTGTGCAAGCCTTACCATGCCTGATTCTCTTATTTATGCCACTATGAATGAGACTAACTAGTGCATCTACAGTTTTCCTGGGAACTTCTGGAACTTGCTGTCATAAAGGAGCACCTGGTCTCCAACTTCAAATGAATTTTTCTTGATGTGCCTATTGTGCCAAGAATTTTTTCTTCATTTCTCAGCTGATTAATGGAACTCTGCTAGGAACTAGGTTTCATCGAGTTCCATTAGCTGGCTTAGCCTGTCCCACAAGGCAATGCTATCTATGATTCCTGTAGCTTCTGAGATGAGTGTGTTCGGAAATATAAATTCTGGTGGTACTGTTCCTTCTCTACCATACAAAAGATGAATTGGATTCTTCTTGTGTAGTCTTTTTATTGTTGTCCTATATGCCCATAGAGTCACTGGAATTATTTCATCCCAATCATCCCGGTTGGCAAATATGACTTTTGTTAGCCCTCTCTCTAGTATTTTCTTAAATGCTTCTACTGCACCGTTGGCCTATGGATGATACAGACTCCTCTTATTATGATGAATCATAAAAGTCGTTAGCAGATTCTCAATGGTTTTGTTCAAAAAGTGGGTTCCTAGTCACTTGTGAGGCTCCTTGGGCATCCAAACCTTGAAATTATATTTTCAAAAATGAACCTTGTTGTCATTTTTGCTATGCAGTCTTTCCCTAGTGAGGCCTTTGCCATCTTGTGAGGTATTATGTGTTGAAAATAGCAACAAGAAATGCTAAATATAGAAGTGTTAAAAATAGCACTGCCATAAATAGCATTTCGGGATACCTTCCTATTTTAGTTAGTCCCTAAACTAAAATAGAGAAGTAAAATTCGCATTTGATCTTAGAAGTTATTTGTAAAATAATTAATTAATTCATCTTGAGTTAAGTAGTTGTAGAAAATAAAACATGAAGTCTTGGTGGGGACATGCACAAAATTACCCCATTAATTGAGGAATTTATCCATCAGATAAAGAGATAAGGACAAGTTGTAATTAGTTAGCTTAGTTATTTCAGTTAAGTCTAGTTAGATTAGTTCCAATAGTTTGTGGAATTAATTGTGAGTTTAGTTAGTTAATGCATACATGCATGTAATTGCTGCACTTTAGATAACTGAATATTCTCTCATAAATATCTCATGCATGTCAGTTCATACAGAAACCCAGTTGACATCAGATGGAGGGACAATGTACTATTAGTTGCATGAACGTTCCATTGTGAATATCTCTTGCATTCAGAAGGAATTCATTCCTTGGAGATTGTGCAGTTACTTATTCAGTTTAGTGAGTGTGTGATGAGGCCAATCACATAGGTGGCATCATTGGACCCCAAGAAAAATTGTGCAAGGAAATAGGAAGCTTGCAGGGCTAAGGAAAGGCATATATTGTGTCTATTTTGTCTGTGAGTTGTATTATTTGGTTCTAGAGAGAGTAGGATAGCTTGTGAGTTGATTCCTTTTGTAATACTACACATATTTCCACTTGTATGATAATACAGAGATTGGGGTTTTAAGCTGAGGCTTTCCTTGGGCTATTCTTTTGTTTTCATGTGTGATTGATTTCTCATTTCTCATTTCTCAATCATATGTGTTCTAATTGATCTTGCTCATATTTGATTAAGCTTCCGCAAGTTTGTTGTAGAAGTAGATCTTGTATTTTGATTTAGTATATTGCATAATATGTTGATCTATAGTGGGAATTTCTACATGGTATCAGAGAAAAGGTGATCAAAGCGAAGAACAATATATAAGAAGGGAGGATTTCAAAGTTTTAGGTTCCTGAATATAGAAATTGATTTCTTATCACATCTCAATTTCACCAGTGGTGTTCAATGGTTTAAGACTTGAGTATGCCCTTGATGGTAGCTCGAATTATATAGCCTGGAAGGATTGCGTGGAAGTACTATTAGAGGATAACAGTCTAAAGGACTTCATTGATCAAGAAGTCCCCAAGCCAGCAACATCTCATTCTACAGAATTGCGAGAATGGAAGAAATTTGTGGCTAGAGCAAGGAGAATTCTCCTAGAGGGAGTTCGAGACAACATTGTCTTGAGCCTCCATGGGAAGGAGACACCATTTTCTATGTGGAAAACATTGAAAGATCTATATTAGAACATAAGCGATCAGAGAAACTTGGCACTGAAAGATAATCTTCGGAAAATCAAGTGTGAAAAGGGCGACATGATCTCTACATATCTGAGAAAGCTCACCACTTGCAGGGATGAGCTTGGAAGTGTAGGGATCACAACAACCAATGATGACATGGTGAGCCTTGCACTCCTTGGTCTTCCTAAGAGCTGGCATAGCTATGAATACTTGGTTAATGGAAGAGAAAAACTACCAGATTGGGAACGACTTTGGTCAGATCTGATGCAGGAGGAGATAAGAAGAAGCACCAGAGATGGATCCTCATCAAAGTAAGATGATGAAGAAAACATAGCCTTATCAAGTAAGGCAAGGAAAAGGAAAGGGAAGGCATCCCATCCAAAATCCATTTCTTTCCATGGTGGGAAGAAGTTTGAAAAATGAAAAGTGCGATGATTTCATTATCATGAAGTGGGCCATTATGCTACGAATTGTCCACAAAAGAAACCCAAGAAGGGATCCTCGAAGGGATCTTATGGTGAGGCACTCGCCTCACAATTTGAGTTAGATTTCTCTCTTATCACATTCATGGTTTCATCCATGGTGGGATGTGTGTGGTACTTGCACAATGGAGATTCATTCCACATGTCAGGTGACAAGAATATTTTTAGTGCCTTGGAGGAGAAGGATCTCCAGATACGGATCGAGATGGGCAATGATGGAAAGTACCGTGCTTCAGGTGAAGGTATGGTTGTGTTTCAGAGGGAGCATGAGCTCCCCTCACCCTAACTGATGTAAAGTATGTACCAGGTCTGAAGAAGAATCTTTTGTTTGTCGCTATGATAGAAGATAAAGGCTATGATGTAGAGTTTAGTAAAGGAAAGGTATTCCTGAGGCATATCGGTACTAGACAAACCAAGCGAATCAGGATTCAAGTAAAGAATCTCTCCAAGCTGGAGGTAGATGACTGTGCTGCATTGAGTTCCAAAGATGATATGGTGTAGAACTAAGATGTTGGTGAGCTATGGCATATAAGACTGGGCCACTTGCACCATGGAGCCCTGAAGATGATGCAACAGATTTATATCGGACTTCCCAAGGGAAAACTAGAGTAGACGAATACATGAAAAGGTTGTACCTTGGGTAAGTATGTGAAATCTTCCTTTTTGGATCGAGATAGCGGAGCTGGAGCAATCCAAGAGCAAGTTCACTCAAATGTTTGTGGACCATTCTCTATAGCCTCCAACGCTAAACAAAGGTACTATGTTATTTTTATTGATGATTTGTCTCATAGATGCTAGATCTACTTTATGCAAAAGAAGGATCAGACTTTCTTGAGGTTTTGTGAGTTTAAAGCCTTGGCATAGAAAGAATCTGGAAAGAAAATGAAAGCCTTGCATAGTGACAATGGTGGAGAGTATGTATCCCAACAGTTTAAGGACTTCTACGCTACAGAAGGAATTGAATGGGAGTTGATGGTACCCCATAACCCATAGCAGAATGGAGTGGCCAAAAGGAAGAATAGATCGATTCTGGGAGCAGCTCGAGCGATGTTGCATGACCAAACCCTACCACTACATTTGTGGGTTGAGGCATGCAATACAACAGTATAGTTGCAGAACAGAAGCCCGCACTATATATTGGGAATGAAGACACCTATGGAGGCCTTTTCTAGGAAGCGACCAGATGTGAGTCACTTCCAAATCTATGGATCATTGGTTTACTGTCATGTGACCAAAGATGCCTAGAAGAAGCTAGATCTAACAACTGAGTTGGGAATATTTGTGGGGTACACTGATACACCCCACAACTATTGGGTGTACCTGCCTACCAGTCAGAGGATAGTGGTACATAGGGATCTGAAGTTTGATGAGCAGAAAGCCATGCGAGTATCACTTGAGAGGAAGCTCAAGTTGCATGTAGAGGAGGAACTTTCAGTTCCTAAGGAGGAGGAGCCACATATTGATGTGGAGCAGACACATGTAGAGGATCTGGGAGTGGAGACATCCACTCATGCTGAGACTTCCAAAGATGGGTGGAAACGCTCAAGGGAAGATGACAAGTTGATGTTGGATGTGCATGAGAATGTGGGAGAACCATCTTCTCGGTGCAAATAGAGTAGGTCACCCGAGCAGTACACTGGGTACATGGCCCTAGTTGGGGAGTGTGTAGATATTGAACCTTCTTCATTTGAGGAGGCAATGCAACAACCAGTATGGGTTGATGCAATGGTAGAGGAGTATGACTCTATCATTCGGAACAGTGTGTGGGATGTTGTCCCAAGACCTCAGGGCAAGTCAATGGTGAGTTCCAGATGGCTTTACAAGGTAAAGCAGGAAACTAATGGTAGTGTTGAGAAACATAAGGCAAGGTTTGTTGCCCGAGGTTTCTCACAGATCGAGGGGATAAACTACGATGAGACCTTTTCTCCTATAGCAAGGTACTCATCTATTAGATCGATGTTGGCACTATCAGCTCAGATGGGTTGGAAGATCCATCAGATGGATGTGAAGACAAAAATCCTGAATGGGAAGATTGAGGAGGAGTTGTACATTGAGCAGCTAGAGGGTTTCGAGACCTTCGATCGTGAGTCACATGTGTGCCAACTCAATAGGTATTTATATGGGCTGAAGTAAGCACCCTATGCTTGGTACACTAGGATCAACAACTATTTCACTAGGTTGGGCTTCACCAAGAGTGAAGCAAATGTGAACCTTTACCACATCATGGTAGAAGGTAAACCTTTGATCATTGTTCTTTATGTCGATGATTTGATTTTGACAGGTGATGATCAGCTGATCTAGTCTTGCAAGGAGGACCTTTCAAGAGAGTTCAAAATGAAAGACATGGGTCTTATGCACTACTTTCTAGGCATGGGGGTGTGGCAGAAAGGTGGTGAAGTATTTGTGTCTCAAGGAAAGTATGCCAATGAGATACTCAGGCACTTTAATATGGAGAAGTGCAAGCCCATAAGACTCCTCTAGCTAGGAACTAGCGGAAGGAGGATTCTACTTTAGGTGAGGTAGTATCTGCTACTATTTATTAGCAACTTGTGGGTTCACTTATGTATTTGGTGAACACACGACTAGACTTATGCTTTGCAGTGAACCAGTTGAGTCAAGCTATGGTTCAGCCTACCAAGTTGTTTTGGAAGGCAGTGAAACATGTTCTGAGATACCTCAGAGGCACATCTCTGTTTGGATTGTGGTACAAACAGACAGAGGGAGTGAAGCTTCAGGGATTCATAGATGTGTATTGGACGGGGAGTCCAATAGACCAAAAGAGCACTTCTAGAGGAATCTTCAACCTTGGTTCAACTACAGTTTCCTAGTATAGTGGGAAACAGAGGTTAGTTGCACTTAGCTCAGCAGAGGCTGAATACATGGCTGCCATTGAAGCTGCATGTGAGGCCATTTGGATGTGGAATATTCTAGTGGTATTGTTTGGTGAGAGGATGGGTCCAACTATGATCTACTGTAATAATTAGAGTTGTATCAAACTCTATAAGAATCCACTTTTTCATGACAGGTCCAAGTACATTGATATCCGGTATCACCATCTTCGAGACTATGTGGTCAAGAGGATCATGTTGCTACTGTATGTTTTGACCAAGGAACAAGATGCAAATATTTTGACTAAGGCATTATCAAAATGCAAGTTTGAGTTCCACAGAGACAGGATTGGGGTTATTGATAATCCCTTTCTTGTTGAACTAACTAAAATAGGATGCCTTCCCTTACTGATAGTCCATAAATAGCATTTCGGGATACCTTCCTATTTTAGTTAGTCCCTGAACTAAAAAATAGAAGTAAAATTTGAATTTGATCTTAGCATCTATTTGTAAAATAATAATTAATTCATATTGAGTTAATTAGTTTTAGAAAATCAAACATGAAGTCTATGTGGGGACATGAAATAGTTATCCCATTAATTGAGGAATTTATCCATCAATTAAAGAGATAAGGATGTGTTGTAATTTGAGTTGTAATTAGTTAGCTCAGTTATCTGAGCTAAGTCAAGTTAGATTAGTTCCAATAGTTTGTGGAATTAATTGTGAGTTTAGCTAGTTAATGCATGCATGCATGTAACTGCCACACTTTAGATAACTGAATATTCTCTCATAAATAACTCATGCATGTCAGTTCAGACAGAGAGATAGTTGATATCAGATGGAGGGACAACGTACTATCAGTGGTAGGAATATTCCATTGTGAATATTCCTTGCATGCAGAAAGAATTCATTTCTTGGAGATTGCGCAGTTACTTCTTCAGTTTAGTGAGTGTGTGATGAGGCCAATCACATAGGTGGCATCATTGGACCCCAAGAAAAATTGCACAAGGAAATAGGAGGCTTGGAGGGCTAAGGAAAGGCATATCTTTTGTCTATTTGGTCTCTAAGCTGTATTGTTTGATTGCAGAGAGAGCAGGATAGCTTGTGAGCTGATTCTTTTTGTAATACTGGACATATTTCCACTTGTATGATAATACAAAGATTGGGGTTTTAAGTTGAGGCTTTCCCCGGATTATTCTTGCTCATATGTGATTGATTTCTCATTTCTTAGTTATATGTGTTCTAATTTATCTTGCTCATATTTGATTAAGCTTCCGCAAGTTTGTTATAGAAGTAGATCTTGTATTTTTCTTTAGTATGCATAATCTATCGATCAATAGTGGGGATTTCTACATTATGTCGTTGTAATTATGTATCAGTCTCGCGAGTGTCTTGTTGGTGGATAGATTGGTCCAATGAAGTCTACTTCCCTCTTATTAAAGATCTTTACTATATGTACCAGGTGTAGTGGTAGCTCATCGCACCGTGAAGGCTTACTGACCCTTTGAAAGACATCACACTCCTTGGGAAATGCTTTAGAATCTTTATGGATAGTGGGCCACCATAATCGTGCCATAATCTTGTGTGTAGTATCTTTCTTGCAGTGGCCTTGCCTCCTACATGGTCTCTCGCAACTCCTGCATGGCACTCCCATAGGAAGTCCTTTCTTTCATGATGCAGGACATAATGCTTAAGTATCTGGTCTAAGCCCATTTTGTAGAGGTGTCCCGCGATGAGCTAGTAATCTGCTACTCTAGCCACCAAGTGTCGTCTTTGTGCTACCGTGTATCCCTCTGGGCAACGACCTGTTGTTAGAAATGTAGCAATCTCTTCTAGGTGGTCAGGAATCACCTCTATCCTCAATAGGTCAACATCAAGAAACCAATCATTTATTGCTCCTTTTTTCTTCCATGTATCCAAGTGTGATAGGTGACCTGGTCCTACATTCAATCTGTCAGGCTTAACAACCACTTCAAATGTGAATTCCTAGAACAGTAAAAGCCACTTGCATATTCTTCCTTCTAGTAATGGCCTATTTACTAAGTATTTCAATGTGGAATGGTCTATATAGAATTTGAATGGCGCACCTAGTAAGTAGTGCCTGAACTTTTGGAGAGAGTAGACCATTGCCAAAGCTTCCCATTATATTGTTGTGTAGTTCCTTTCCACCATAGATGGCTTTCTACTAGCGTAGTATACTTGATGGTCCATCCTTTCTTCTGGTTCTACTAATACTACTCCTAGCATTATTCTAGACGTGTCAATGTGTACGTGGAACATTTTGTTCCAGTATTGGTACACCAATATGGGGGCGCTTACTAATCTTTCCTTCAGTTTATTCAGAGTTACTTGATAGTCGGCATTCCAGATGAATTCTTCTGTCTCCTTTAGCAATTTTTCCATCAAGGTTTTTATGAATGCATAGTTCCTGATGAACCGTCTGTAGTACCCCATGTGACCGAGATTTTCCCTTAGTTGTTTCACGTTGTGTGGTCGTTGCATGTGGACAATTTCTACAACCTTGGTGGGATCTACACAGACTCCATCCTTGTAGATGATATGGCCTAGTAGAGTTCCAAAGGGAACTGTAAAAATGCATTTTTTTAGATTTAAGGAAATCTGCAGCTGTCTACACCTTTCAAACATCACTCTTAATAAGCTGGTATGCTTCTTCAATAGGTTGTATATAATCCAGTCGTCCATGTAATATTCTAGGAACGTATAAATATAATCCTAGAATGCATCTATGACAATCCTTGAGAAGATGGCTGGTGCATTCTTTAATCCGAATGGCATTACATTGTATCCGTACGACCACCACTCAGTCATGAAAGTTGTTTTCCTTTTGTCCTTTTTAGCTATTCAGACCTGGTGGTAGTGTGAGAACCCATCTGTAAATGAGTATGATTCATTCCCCGCAACATTCTCTAGGACTTCATCTTTGAATGGCATGGGGAATAGGTCATGCACGCATGCATTATTTAGGCTTCTGTAATCGACGCATACACTAATTTCAGTCGCATCCTTATTTTTATAAATAACTATGGGGCTTATCCAGTCAGCTTCATCTACTGGAAATATGATTCCTGCATCCAACATTTTGTAAATTTTCCTTTTAACTTTCTCTTTTACCCTTGGGTTTAGTCGGTATGGTCGGTGCTTTACTTTCTAGGCGTCTTGTTTCAGAACAATTTTCATTTCTCCTAGGTTACATTTTATCCCCTTGAGTTCTCCCACTCAAGTTGGGAACAAGTCTTGGTATTCTTGCAATAAGTCAAAAATCTCTTTGGTGGTTTGTTCATCCCATTAATCTTCCACCAATGTTATCTTGGGCTTATCTTCCATCCACACATTCTATTTTCTCAACTTCACTAGTAGGAGATGGGCACCTTCTATCAAAGGGTTCTCGCAAATACCTCTTTCCCCTTCCATTTCTCCAAAGGCCAGGTGACTAAGCCCCTGCAACCCATCCTCCTCTAATGGTGCATTTATTTTGTCGCAGATCACAAATCCCAATGATTCCATATCATACAAGCATTATAGAAAGTTTCCCTCATGCTCCCCTTCGACAAACATCTCTGGGGTGAACAAAACCCCTTTTATTTCTTGGAGTACCATTGTCATTTATACCTCATTGCCCCTGAATGGAAAATTGATGATGAAATGTTCCTCCAAGGTACCCCAACTAGATGTCTATCATTGTAGATCTTCCTAGATATACCATGCTCTGGGGACAGTTCCGAGCGTATGTATAAATGCATGTACCCACTAATTCCTTGGAATTCCCTGACTCTCCCAGTTGGTCGTGCAGTATTTGATGTGCTTCTTAGGACTTAAATCCCCCATGTATTTCCCTTGACCTTGTGGCCGATCTACCTCTTTTCCAAACCTCTCCTTCATTGCTTACTTAGTATTCCTCCAATATTTTAATACTTTGCAGTGTGCCTTCCACCATCCTATTGGCATTGCCATAATCCCGATGTCTAGAAAGGGAATCATTTGATCTTCTCGTATTTCCTGGCTCACCCTGTCTAAAAAATGATCCACCAGATCAAGGCCATAGTACTTTGGGTAGTCATCCATTCCCATGTCTCCCCAATTTACTCGGCTTATCATTGCACATTGTTGAGTTGTCAGTTCATATCCACCGTACTACCATGCATCCCATGCAACTTTTGAACCAGTCTCTGGGCTTTGAATGCTTCTCCAACTAACTAACCCTCTGGCCGTAGGTTTTATGTAGTCCTCCCTTTTTCTTGTTGTGAGTGTATATAGCAGGTCTAACACCCCTGGATCATCCCTGTCATCTGCTGGCTCTGTAAACCTAGGTCCTTGGTAGGGATCTAACAGTTGGATCACTCTTATCCCATCTTCTTCAAAAATCATCAGATCCTTCTTCAAATCTATCACAACATAGTTTTCATATGCCCAGTCAATCCCCAAGAGTGTTGGATACACATCTTTATCCCCCATAATGCTAATTACTTCGAACTCGGTGTGTGTTTTAACCTCTACATTTTCCAATCTCTCGATGGGCAGTATGCAATAGTGATTCTCCATTCTTAATTGAATTGGCGAGTACTTTAGTTGTGGCTTCCCCATTGCCTCTGAAGTCTTCCTATGTAGGATGTTTACATCTAACCCTAATTATAGCATGGTGTCCCTTATCTGGAACCCTAGCACTTGCACATTGATTCAGAACTCCTTTCCATTCCTTTTCTTATTCCTCTTCACTCTCCTAGAGGCTTTCTCTAACAAGGTTGCACATGGTTGTCCCACTCCCTCTCCCTCCATGGATACTGCGACCTTTACGATTTTCCACAATTCCTTCAGCATGGCCTCATCCTCAACAATTATCAAGAACAATTTAAACCACTCCCCAATTATCTAGGGGTTATCGGGCATGTGGACTTGTGATCTTTGGGTGTCCCTATCTTCATTCATTCTCTCAAACAATTTGGCTACTTCTTGATAGTACTGTCTTTGGCGCTCAATCTGATATGACTTCTATGGTGATGCCACTTTAACGATCAAAGGGGGGTCTTCTGCATGACTATGTTGATATTGGTCATGGGGAGGCCATCGTCAGTCCAAGGCTCATCATTCATCAAATTGGCCCCTCGCTGTCGGGTTCTCTCTTCCCACTTCACAATGAGCTTTAGGTAGTTCTCCCCCGCATGGGTGTTAACTCTACACTGTAAAAACTAGGGTCTCTTTAGGAGTGATAATTATTTGGTGACATGTCCTTCTTGGTTACAATTGTAACACCTTAAGGGCCCTCGTCCTTTATTCTTCCTCCATGTCCATTTCCTCCTTTCCTTCCTCGACTCGCTTCATTGACCCTGAACGTGGATCTGCCTAGTCTTTCTACTAAAGTGTCCATCGCTTGGCACTAATTGGTGCGATGATTTTTCAATCCGTAGAAATCAAAGTAGTTCTTATTGGGGACATTAGAATATTTTTGCAGAATTGGGCACATCCACGGCAAGTGTCCATATGCCCTACAAATCTCACAGAAGTCCTGGTTATTCCTTCCTGGGAAGGGTCCTTACACCCTGACTGCCACAACTGCTATGGTGGGAGGGGCCCCTGATGACCCCGCCACCCCCCTTGGGTGATTAACTCCTCGCAACCATGGGCATTGTGTCACAACATGCCCCTCCACCAGGTAGTGGGTGCCCTAATCATTGGGCTTGGCTAGTCCTACGGGGTGGAGATGCCTCAGCTTCTCAGTCAATTTTTTGATCTAGCTCTGCAGGCCTGTGATTGTTGGATCTTGTAGACTTGTGCCTCCCCGATATTCATGGGGGTATCCCACCATAGCTTCTATTCAGGATTCTTTCTCTAATGCATCCTACAAGGTTCCTATTGTTATAGACATTTTTGGGCACTTCAACCCCAATCATAAATGTCCAGAAACGGAGGGCTCCTAAGTCCCTAAAAGTGTTGCTTCACTGCCTAAAGGAACAAGGTCAACTAATTACATCATCTCCCAGAAGTTCTCCACTGAAAACGGCTCATAAATGGTCAAAACGGGACCATACTGAAAGCTCAATGCAGAGGGTACGATGCATATCACCTTCCCAATGTACAAGGTGCGATGCATACTGATTTTCTCCTCTGTAGGGTGCGATGGTTGGCAATGGACAAATGGTAGGGACAAAAATGTGAGGTGGAAGATCATGGAATCTTCCAGAAGCTTCCCCTCTGACACTTGCCTCTCTATTTTTGACCAGGGATGAGTAAGAGATCATCATTCTCCAAGTGGAAGCATGAACTATCAGAGAGAGGACACTAATCAAGATCCAAGAAGATGAATCACCTCTCTGTAATCATCTATATATGGATCCCTCATCACAGAGATCCGGAGGCTGGAATTTTGTATCTTATAGAGAAGTGTTGTTGGTTTTCTGGTG